>JANWGL010002657.1:0-18754 GCA_025200755.1 Ceratobasidium sp. C01 | reverse complement strand
TCCGCTACATATGTATATCAGAATGTGCGCAATTCCAATGACATTCCGATGGTATACTTCAATGAGCTCGATCGTCATTTCCTGTTGCGCTACAGCTCGATTTCTCCTCTGGCCTGGTTTCCGGCTCCCAACACCGGAACACATCAAAAACCCTGACCGGCAAAAGGTTTTGAAAACCGCAGTAAATAATTGCCTTGAGTGCGAGAGCGATTACTCGCCCAAAACTAGGCGTTTTTCAATGAAATACAGTGCGGTGTAGTCTCGTTGACGCTGCGGAGGGCACCACGTACTTCCATATGCAATTATATCAATATACAAACTCCGGCTCTGGAGCGCTTCAAGACCATTTCCTTTAGAACTACATGATAGATTGACCTTGATACTCTACAAGAGGCTTTGGACACGCCCAATACAGGGCACCAAAACGTTGGAGTTGGCGAAAGTCCTCCCGTGATCCTAAACGGCAACTTACGTATGTTGTCTCTTCTAGTATTATCATCTCAACATCCCCTGGCATAGCAGTTTGCTCCCAAATTGTGACAGTGCCCTCCAGACTGGGTAATATATCCGTCCTATGCAGCGTTTACCCAGTTATATCTTCTAATTATGGAGTTAAAGATCTTGAAGCGCTCGAGAGCGAGATTTCGTACACTTCGATTTTCAGGAAACAAATTATCTGGTGACCTCCACAGTCTCAATGCGACTCCATCGCACTCATTTCTGTCGAAAACTGCTTTCTTTTGGGTGAGTAATTGCTCTTGCACTCAAGGCAATTATTTAAGCGAGTAAGCACCGAGTGCATGCCTTTCTGCAAATCGCTGTAAATGGAATGAAGCTCATAAAAAGGCCAGGATATACCCGAAGGCGCAAAGTAGCGGATTGGTGCATAGTGCCACACGTTACGTGGGTGCCTTTAGATCTTAAGGTTAGGTTTAAGATGCAAAGCACCTCGGGGAGGAAAGGTGCAATCAGTTAGAAGGTGCCTGTAATTGTATTATCAACTCTTATCAATTGTTCTATTAATTGTCTGTGCCTTGTAGTGCGTTTATGATAGAGAAGTAACAGATATTTGATACATCAATAATAGGAAAGTTGAGACAAAGTTGGCTTGCCAGGAAGTGCAAAAAACGAGTGGAAAGCTCTCAAGCGACAGGAACTATCGGAGCACCCAATGGCACAGACGCCCCATCGAAGCTTGTGGCTGCTGGACTAGTGAGGCACCACAAAACCGGTAGCAGGCCGGCGGCGTGTTACCATCCACCATCCGTTTCGGTCAGGATCAGGCCGAATCATCAGGCATTTTGCGAGCTTAACATAAAATGGCAGTGTCTAGGAATGTTGAGAAACGCCTGCCTGATCTGGTGGGGGCTGGTAAGACTTCGAAATACCCCTTTAGTCTCCTAACGTTTCTATGATGCTACTCGCCGGTTCATTGTGAAGACTTGATCAAACCGGTACCATCGACGCTCCACGCTATTCATTGGCAGAGATATTTCGCTAACACGAGTGCCGTGTGGGATGATGCCTGTCCGCCGTCGTTGATGCGGGTTATTGCTCGCTTGTCAAAGTGCCCAGCGAGCTGCTTGTGACAAGCAACATGCATTGGCTACGCAGGAACGAGCGAATGCCCACCTCGTTGGGTTTGGGTTATAAACCATTGGAATGTTTACTCTCTGGTCCCCCCACTTACCTTCGCTATACTCGCAATGCCCTTTTGTAAGTTTCAACTGAAGTTGTGAGAAACGCAAACTCACTCCACACCGGGGCTTTGTAGACTATTTTATATCCTCAGGGCAGTTATTCGGGTTTGATGACGAGCATAAAATCTATCGGATAGACGAAGCATTATCCCCTCACATAATTTGAATTGACCAGAATACTTGTGGGCCGTATTGGACAACGTTTTCACTTGAAGGTACAGGGTATGGCTTCGACTCCACAGGATACCTTTGGTCCCGCGCCCCCGGACGAAGGTGGGGTCGGGTCCCACTTTACACAGCCTGGGCGGAAGCCTTGTGTGGGTTGATCGATGTTTGGGAGACCCAAGGTAGGTAAACCTGACCGCCGAGGCATTTTGTGCAAAGCTATGTTACTTAACCCTGGCTGCAGTGCCTGCTTCAGCCACTTTCGGCCCAATATATGCACACATGTCCGGTGCCCCGAGCCCTTCCCACTTGACCAACCGGCGCGATAACCTACTTGGGCAGTCGAATCCGGGACTTTCGCATATTCCGTGGCCAACCTTAGGAGTGGGAAGAGAGAGCATTGACTTGGGGCACGCCAACCAGTCCAAGCGAGAAGAAATTGACTCGTGGCTTGAGCGCTATTGGGTAGAACGGCGGCTACGCAGGACTGGTTTGACCCTGGATGATATCATATGTCCTAAGTGCGGAAAGCCTCAACGGAGGCCGCATGCGTTTAAGGCAAGTTCTTAGGCTAAGACTGGCTCGAGCCTGCACTAACACTATGTAGCAACAGGATCACTTATATGCTCATTTTGAGATCAAAGGTAAGCGGAGAACGCAAAGTGCATTAGACTTATCTTTCACAATGGTTAATATGCAGCGTACAACTGTGATAATTGTCAAATGCGATTCGCCACGGACGCGAACTGCAAGCGACATCAAATCAAGTGTGGCGCGAGGGTATATGCCGTAGCTTTGTTAAATTAGAAAGGGTAAATTTGGGTTAAACATGGGTTATATGCGTGATATTTATGCACCGTGGTGTTGATATTGTATTTATGGACGTTTATTACGACTGCCGCATGGGCCGTTAGATATTTATCGTAATTTATGTTCTCTTTGTTACTTTTTTATAGCCCTCGCGGTCTGAAATATCAGACAGATATGCACCCAAGTATCGTTCGCTCTTGCTAACCATCATAACTTCGCTTGTTCTTCAACCTGACATGGGGTCAAGCGACAAGATGTTAAAATACGACAGGCTCGCAACAAACACAGCCCCTTTTCGATACAAGCGGTAGGGCACTCTCACCTGTATATCAGTCAGTACATTCGTTCGATTTAACTTGAACATACCAAATACGGTAGGTGGATAGCTAAGGTGGCACGACGAGTGATCTGGGGCGCGCAAGGAGAACAACGATAGGGTTGGAATTTGATGTCAAAAGGTAGGAGAACGATAAGATTAACGAAGGACTGGGGATATAACTGGGTTGAAACCATATCTTGTGCGCGTTCCAACCCAACCCGATAAATCATACATCATCTACATGATACAAATGAAAATCCAAGAAAAAGACACGTAGAATGAACAACTAAATTCGCCTGACAGTACCGGTCGTATCACATTTGACCCCCTAGCACGGCGCTGCGGCGCCGGATTGCTGCGTTCTTTATCCTTCTTGTAGAGGACTTGGGCGGGATTTCCGACCGGATAGCGAGTTTTTCGGGTGTTACTGGTCTTTCAGCGGTGATAAGTCACTACAAGTCTCGTTGTTTATATAAAGGCCACCGGCCGCTTCTCTAGTATATAAAAGTAGATACAGTTGTCCCATCTCTTCCCTCTCTCTCGCTTGATTGTGCTGTCACGTCTCCTCGCGCTTCATGCGCCCTATATTAGTTACCTCGTAGTTACCTGTTTTGTTCTTTGTGCCCCGTTGCCGGCCTAGCGCCACGTCCCGGTTTGTCTGTCTGTTCGTCCGGTTTCTGTTTGTCTAGAATGTCGCGACATAGATCGTAGCCCCGAAACGACCATAAATAAATTAGATTGGAAAAAAAAAGTCTCGTTGTATTGATATACGAGAATCAGAAGAAAAAATTGGAATGGGATGTAAGACAAGAGGTGAGGGAGGTAATCGAGTCGAGTAGTATCAGATCAAAAAGATGACGTGGGAGAGGCCTGGCAGTTGGATGTGAGGGATGGGCGGTGGTTGGCGCTTTGCGGGCGGCGTAACTTGCAGTCAAGGATATGTGCTTTATGGCCAACGAGAGGTCAAATGCGAGACCCGGGGGTCAGATAAGAGACTCAGAACCAAGATAGGGTGAGGCGAAGCCAGTAGGGTGCGAGGAGCAAGGATTAAAACTGCATACGATGGTGTGGTGCGGGGAGAGGGAAATACCAACCACGGATGCCCAGAGCGGACTGGCCGATCGCCGACCATCCTTGCAAGCCCCTCCTGGTCGGCGCTCTGCTGTGTGCTGGATTTCTGTTCTTTAGGTTGATAGTAAACTTTCGGTGCCGCAAGCGAACGGTTGGTTAGGACCGCAAGCGTGTGTTTATCGTTCTTGGGGGCGGCAGGATTGACGCACCATTCGACAACCCAACAACGGCGCAGAGGGTGGGATGAGGGTGGTGGGTGTCTGTTCGCTGCGGGCGCGCTCGAGTGACGAATGTGGGTTCTATAATCTGTGCGGTCCCCAACTCAGTCTATGTTAGACCCGTCGACGCCCGTGTTAGGGCAAGCCATCAGGCGTGGACGTGCGCTGGCTCGGGCGTAATGTTGGGTGTGCACCTATGGCTAAAAGTGACGAATAGAGGTGGCGTTGGAGGTGCTCGCCGCGAGCCAGACCAGGGAATTCTCTTCAGAGGTTCCAATGCATTTTAAGGACCGCGCGGTGGTGCACACCTTTGAAACAAGCATCAGGCTTTCGCAGTCCACACAGAATATGAAGACCAAGTTTTATTGCGTCTCAATGTTGGTCCGTAGGCAAGTAATCCCGATGTAAAACGCCGTGCATGTGAATGTCAGACAGTAGTCCAACGACCAGAGGTGGCACAGGAGGCGTGGTACCTGCTAAGGATGCGGACCTCTTTAACTGGCGCGTCGGCTGGGCCGCCAAGTGCACCCAGTATTATGACCCTTTCGCTCTACTCCCTCCACACGCCTATCCGTTACATTACTCAGCATGACTTATTGTAAGCTCAAAATCGACCCCCCAGAACCCAAGCTCACTCCGCACTTCTAATTGATAGATTATTTTATCTCATCGGGAGCGATTTTCTTTTTTGACGACACACACCGAGTGTATCGTCAACACGAAGAATTATCCCCTGGGATCGTCGAAATCGACTGGGTTATTCCTGAGACATTCCGAACATTTCTGCTGGAAGACACATTATACCAATTCGATTCCGTTGGAAGACTCTGGTCTCGTACTGCCGGACTCTTGTGGAATCGAGTGCTGCTTTATGATAGTTGGGAGGACGCCGAGTGTGAATTACTTGGTTTTTGGGCAACTCAAAGTGGGTCTAAATAATTACTCCTTCATGTTCTGTTGGACTACGATACTTACCCTCCATGATAGTGTCAGTTTTAGTTGCTTCCAGCTCGACACATATTTATGAGCCCGGCAATCCTCGCTTCCTCGAATCTTCGCCTGATGAAAATGATACCCTGTTTGGCCAGCCGGACTTAGGCGATACAAGTATACAAAGCCCCCTGTCGAGGGCAGGAGAAACGACCATCGAATTGGGCTGCAACAATAGTCCTGCACTCACACAAGACCAGATTGAGTCGTTGTATGCGCGCTGCTTGGCGGACCGGAAGTTATCCAAGACTGGCTCTGCCGTGAGCGACATAGTATGTCCCCAATGCGGCAAAGTCCAGCGCAGGCCGCACGCTTTCAAGGTAAATAGTCGGGTCATGGATAATTTAGATATACACTGACATGGCATACCTTGCTGCAGGACCACCTTTATGCTCATTTCGGGGTTAAGCGTGAGTAGCTAATGTAACGCACGATACATCCCGTGCTCAGTGGAGTCGGAGTGCTCCAGGGGCGAGCAACTCTCGCGCTCAATTCCAGCAACTCCCGCTGCTCCTGAGAGTTAGGGAGCGGCGGCCCATTTTCACGATGTGGTTACGGCTCGAGCTTGTGGGCTCCTGCGTGCAGATCAAACATGATTGATTAGGAGGTGGGTAACTCACGAGCGTTTCCGCGTGAGTTTGTTTGATTTTATTGAGGTGTTGGCACCGTATCCACAAGTCGTGGCGAATTGGCCGTCCTTGGTGTTTTGGACAGCGGCACCGAGCCGGTTTTCACCAGACAGTCACCGATCTAGTCAGTCAAATGAGCATAGCGGTTAGTCTAAAGCCACCGAAGAATCCAGTGCACGTTAGCTCACAATCATATGTTCGGGCAAGCCGAGTTTTGCTGCTTGCACGGCGGAGGGAAATCTTCCCGTGTTCGAGGCGAGAATAGGGTACTACGGCCTGCACATCACTAATTACTCATGCGTGGTTGGCTCATTAGACTTGTTATTATGTAGTCTCTTCACACCGAAGGTACTACCAAGACTTCGGGAATGGGTATGCAGACCAAACACGAATGAACAGTACGTGGCTTGATACTTGAGGGGTATCCAGCATGGTCGCTGAGGTAGAGGGTTAAACATTTATGATTCGGAAGCAGATAATCTATATACAAGCAGCATGGCAAAGGGTTGTACAGTTCGGCGAGGGTGCCATAGACGGTGAGTTATAGGTCCGCGAAGCGATTTCTGGCCCAGGTCACGTGCAGGTCTGGACAAGGTGTGCCAGGCGAGTCTTACTACTGTAGTCGCACAAATATTAAATACGCGTAACGTCACAACGAGGCGTTGTTGTCGTTAATTTTTGACAGAATAATGTCACGGTCAGCCTGCCGTTGTTGTCTCTAGATTTTTGTCACGGTAAAATTTGTCTAGTTCAAAGCACCAACAGTGTTAAGGAATATAGCATACATCCACCTGGAACAAATACAAGGGTGATACAAGGGTGTCCAGCCCGCATCCACTCTCGAAAGGGCTTCCCCCGGTGGGCCGACCGACAGTATAGAAGAAGAACAGACCTCTGTGGCAGGGAGGTTTAAGCACTAGCGTTCACGCTCAGGTACTTAACCATGTGTGTTTCCTGAATTCTCGGTCGTTAACTTTTGTTCAAGTCACGCTGATTTTGGCGCCCGTTGTTAACTAAAAACCCAATTTTGCGTCACGCGGCGCAAGCGCCGCGTTGCTAATATTACTGCGACTACAGTACTGGCAAGAGTGGAAGGTCGCTTACATAAAAGCGACGGGCGCTTCGGCTTGTTTGGGTCTAGTTGGCACCCCTGTCCCACCACGTCAGCCCGCTGTGGGACGTGGGACAGCTTGTAACGTCGGTGGCTGTACATATATCCAGCAACCCAAAGACGCGCCCGAATGAATGCTCCTCGGGCAAAAAAAAAAAAACAATGTTTCACTTATGTATGCGTGAATTGTTACTCTCGTTGCATTGTACCCCCGCATATATGCTGCTTTGTGTCAAATCTATCCAGCATTGTTGGTGAACAACGCCCCGCTTTGTTCATCGGCTGTAGATGGTTTCAAGTGTGCATTTTTATATGTAGATTGATGCTCTACGTGGCACCAGCCGTCGCAGACACTGGTTGAAATTGGCAAAGCAATCGCTAATATGTCGCTCTATGCTTCATTTTTTGGCAGTACCCTGCTTAAAGTGTGCATTTATGCACGTATGCTGCTGCTCTGGGGGACCTTGACTGTTACAGGTACTGATTGATTGGAGTTGAAGTGCCGATTTGACCAACAGAACCCGAGCTTGAGCCCAAGGGCACCATATCGCCATTTAATGATCTGTTTATACCATTTTTTACCATACAATATACTATATAAGGAAACTCATGTCCCACTGCGTCGTTCGCTGGTGGGACATGGGACGTTGGAAATTCCTAACGTCGCGTCGAAACCGGCTGGGACTGGGACCGAGGTTCCACTCTTGCCAGTACAGTATCGCCCAACTCCGCCTCGTAGACCCAGGCGGGTCTAGTACGGGATTTCGGTCAAGCAGAGCCATACTATTCCCTAGACCACCTCGCCAAGGTTACGCCCAGCTCGGGGTTTCCGCAGTGTATCATCACCCAATACGTGAATTCATTGTCCTTTTCCAGTCTTAGCGTGTCATGAACATGCTCTTTTCTCACCCCCGTCACGTTGCAGCTACGGGGCTCCGCTCGCGCTACCCCTAACATCTATGCCATCTAGCATTACAGTCGACGCTCCTAGCATGTGTAACTCGAGTATCCATAAACACCGAAAAGATCGACATCTCTAAGACTCTTGACAAAAATCGCCGCGCTTAGCGAGCACTCATGAGCGCAGAATCTTCATCAGCATCTGTTCACCTTAGCATGCGTTCCGAGGGCATGCCAATCCATGAGGGCATGGCGTGGCAATAATGAGGGCACGCCAGCGGCACGCCAATCTTCTGGGGTAGGTCGATTTTGAGGGTACGCCAATCTTAAGGGTGGAAAGAGCACCTGATCACCACCACCACACCTAAATTAGGTGTATGTGGGCGCTAGCGTCGGGAGAACCCCGCAATTCCCGCGTGTGCTATCCGAGAATTTCGAGTTTTACTTAAGCTTTTGGGACCTTCAAAATAATTGTAAGTCACATATAATCCTGAAGACCAAATCCTTTTGTGAATTAGGTGCTAGGTATGTTCATGGCCACCATCTCTTGAAGAGCAGACATTAAGAATAGCAACAAGGGCATAAAAGCTTCCTTGTATTCGTATGATTACTGTGATATAAACGCTTGTGGTAGGGTGGCTCTTGTACGGTGCAGAAAGTCGATCTTCAGACCGTGATTGTTCTCCAATATATATACCACGTTCCGCGCCTCGCACGCACCGAATCACGCCCCGATCCGTTAGTTTCTACGATGTCGGCGAGTCTTCAAGCTTCGGAATTATTCATTCTTTCAAGTACCAAGTGTACAAAAAAAAAGTAAAAATTGCAATAAGATGAGCATGCACATATAATTACGACGCGAAATTAGAATAAGATGAGCAGCAGCCGCCGCCGCCGGGTCACGCCTTGGCCTTGCCAAAATAAGCCTGGATACCAGGCCAGCAAGTTAGACCTTCAAGTCTGCTCGCATGATAAGCAACACGCAGTCGCTGAACAGCGAAACACCGTTCCCTTACAGAGCTTAAGGGGTATAAATCACCAGCAAAATGACCCATTCCCCCACCTATTTGTAGCTGTGCTCAACATGACTTATCGTAAGTTCAAACAAGGCCGTTCGAACTGCAGGCTTACCCCATGTTTGCGCTCGATAGATTATTTTATCTGCTCTGGAAAGATTTTCTTTTTTGACAATGAACACCGAGTGTATTGTCAAGATAACGAATCATCACCCCCTCGCGTTGTTAAAACCGGTCTAACAATCTACGAGTCATTCTGGACGTTCCTGCTTGAAGGCGTTCTGTACCGATTCGACTACGTCGGAAACCTCTGGTCTCGCAGTGCTGGACTTCCGTGGAATCAAGTGCTATTTTACGCTTGTTGGGCAGATGCTAATTTAGAACTAATTGGATTTTTGGCAACCCAAAGTTAGTCCAAATAACTACACCTTCACGCTCTGTTAGAATATAATGCTTACCCTCAATGATAGTCTCCGTTATAGCTGCTTCTAGCTCAACATATACATATGAGCCTAGCAATCCCGGCTTCCCCCAATATTCGACCAACGGGAATGATACGCTGTTCAGTGAGCTAGACTTCGGCGATACGAGTATACGAAGCCCCCCGTCTGGGGTAGAAGAAACGACAGTTGAATTGGGCTACAACAACAGTCCTGCACTCACACAAGAACAGATTGAGTCGTTGTATGCGCGCTGCTTGGCGGACCGGAAGTTATCCAACACCGGCTCTGTCCTGAAGGACATCGTTTGTCCCCAGTGCGGCAAAGTCCAGCGCAGGCCGCACGCTTTCAAGGTAAATAGTCGGGTCACGGATAAGTTAGATATGCACTGATATGGCGTACCTTGCTGCAGGACCACCTTTATGCTCATTTTGGGGTAAAGCGTAAGTGGCTAATGTAACGCATGATACATCCCGTGCTCAGTGTAGTGTGCAGCATACACGTGCACGACCTGCTCGATGGGATTTGGGACGGACGCAAACCGTAAACGACATCAGATCAAGTGTAACATGGGGGGACCAGGTCGAGCTTGACTAAGCTGCGCAATTGTACGCGAGCCTAGATGGGGCGCTGCGTGTATGTAAGCTCTTTATGTCTTGTGGCCTGGTGTCATGTTCTATCCGTTCGTTCATCCGAACCACATACCAGATGTCATCACCGCTCTTATTCCTCTGGAAAGTCTGCACTTTAATCGCGTCAGGAATACCCTACATTATTTATCCTTTTAGCTTAGGTTACCCTATGTACATTTCAAGATCCGTTTGACTGTAATATTTATTCGGTTCAGAAAGACGCAATTGCGCCAAACACGACGAACCGAGTCTTGATAGTTGTATCAGTAGGCCGCGAGCCTTGTAGCCGTCTAAGGAGATGCCTCGAGTCGAGACTTCCCCGTCTATTCCTCTAGAGTGGGGCAACTCCTGGTTCTTACGTGAATGTCGCCAACAGTCCGCACCCAGCATAATCCACATGGCCTTCCGCATGACGTTTTTGTACGTCAAACGTGGCGTCTTTAAAGCAAACGATAAAGATTGCAACTAACAAATTCATTCAATTCAAGTTTAACACAACATGTAACAGGCGGATGGGGAAGGTGGTACAACAAGGAAATCAGAATGCGCGAAATGAACAATGGTGGAGTTTGAGTTTGATGTAAGGGACAGAAGAACTAGAAGAAGACGATAAGGGACTAGGGATACAAAAACGAGTTACAACATATCTTATGCGCGAACCACTCCCAACCCAACCAAATCCAATAAATAAAGTGCACAACACGATAAAAGATAAAGATCCAACAAAAAGATATGACACCTAGAGGCGCGCAGAGATAAGATAAATAACCAAGCTCGCGTGACGGGTCCGACCGTATCACCAACGAACCCTCCCTCATCAAAGATCGGAGTAAAATCACCTCATCGCCGTCAAGAATCACGGCGTTTGGCCGCACCGCTCGCCTTGCGCACGCGGACTTTCATATGATACAGCCCCAACTTGGTCTTTAACCCGAGCGAATAGACCGACTGACGCAAGCCATGCGTACACGAGGGTCTACAGGAAATTAAATCCACACACACACCCCATCAGCGCGTGAGAAGAATCGAGTTGGGGCAAGTGAGTCAACATACGATTGGGGCTCGGGATCAACATCCGGGTCCTCGGCGTCGGCGTTCTCGGCTCCGCGCCGTATGGACGCTGGGACTGGGACGGTATGTGCCCGCGCGCGTGAATTTTTCTCGGATTTAGAGGTGTTGGGCGCGGATTCGGTTATAGATCGGTGGATGTTGGGGGGAGGGGCGTGGCCGTACCCAGGGACGTAGCGAGAGTCGACGAGGGAGAGTGGGATTTCTTGTTCGGTGTCGTCTTCTTCTGGGAGGGAAGGGGGAGGGGGAATGTTGCGTTTAGCGACTTCGTGTTGGACGCGGACTGCTCGTTGGGCGGGGGTCCATGGGAAGAGCGCTGAACGGGGAATCTCGCCTGGGGGGGCTATACGTGGCCGGCCGTTGTCCTTTCCTTCCTCCCCCTCTTTCTCCTCAGGCGGCGACATCGGGCTCGATAGGACAGAGATAGAGCGTGAGCGTGAACCCGACGACGACGAATGATAGGACGAAGACATGGTGGTCGACATGGTAGTCGACGACCGACGGGCGGAACTCAGACTCGGCTGCTCAGTGTCCCAGGGCCACGACCGACCCTCCTCTCGCTCGTCGGCCGGCGTAATCACAGGATACACACCAAACGGTCGAAAGTCGGGATCGTGTTGTTGTCCCCATTGGTCGACGAACACGCTCGGCTGGGGAAGGTCTGCCAGCGACGGTGACTGTCCACGCACTGAGCTCGGCCGCGAGTTAGGTGAAGCTACGCCGGAATACTCTGGGTCGAGGATGCGGGACAGCAGCTGGGAACGGCGGTTAGGATCAGTCTTGGGGGGATGATGCATGGTGTCTGCCCATGTCGTCGTGTCCGCGTCTACTTTAAAACTTGCCAATCCATTAATATTTGGATGACGTCAGCACAGCCACGGGTCTCTCGATTAACCTTGATTGAAATAGCCCATTACAAAATAGGAAAACAGTCTACAATACAGTCGGTCTAACCAAGTCTAGCCCGGGGTCGCGGCGCCGCTCCGTCCGAACGACCCAGCGATCTCCCCCGCACCATCTAACCAAGATGACGTCCCAAACAGCGCACGCGCAATCTCTATCAACATTTCTAACGCCTCGACCATTTCCTCCAACACCTCGTTTTCCGCTACCGCGTACCCAATATCTGTCGTCGGCGCGTCCTGCAGCCTTTCCATCACCTCTCGGGACAGCGCATCAAGCGCTTTGCGCGGCGACGGTAACATCTGTGGTAACGCCCTCCTCGACCGGAACGCATGCTCACACGCGAACAATACAATACATATACACGACACCTATCCACCCGTCAATCAGCCTCATTAACCTAAAACACGCGAGTCCCGTGCCTTATCACTTACCGAATGCTGTCGATGCTCCAACACCTGCTCAATCGCCTCATGCGGAACGTTCTCCCGGATCCTACGTAGCCCCGACAAAAGGTCCGCGATTCGCTGCGCCGTCTCTGCGCCCGCGCGGTACAACCCCGTCGGTTTCTACCGGTTTATCTCAGTTCGGATTCGGGAAGCCGGAATGATGGGCGGATTAGAGCTTACCGGCATCAAGCTAAACTCGTGTTCCATTTCTTTCAGGAGGAGGTTCTCACGCGCGATGAGTTCCTAGGGTGATCGCCGGGAGGCGTGGTCAAAATTCTCTTCCCTGCATTCAAGTTATTCCATGCACTCACCCGTATACGAAGTTCGAGTTTCGCGGCATGCGCAACACCCTGCTTCACCCTCACCCGATCATTGTACGTTCGGCTAACACAAACCCCAATTATTCAGCGCTATCCTCGAGCTCCTACGGTCGCGTGACACTCACTGGCATAAATGTAAATATAATCCCGTCAACTCTTCCAACACTTGGGCCATTCCAGAGAGGAACAGCACTCGGCAATGACGCGGGAAGAGCACGTGGTTTATGATAATAGCTGCGACGATTCCGATGGCGATTTGCATGCCGCGAATGAGCGCGAGGACTATGAGAGTGACGTAGTTCGATAGCAAGAAACGGATTTTAGTTAGCCGAGCATTCCGGGAAATCCCGTCTATTCATTACGCACCAACGATCGAAGTCCGTTCCAGCCCCAGGTACGGAATATACATGATCGGGGGGATGGTTACCGACCTAAATCAAATTAAATGAAATGAGAATTCGTCCCAGGAACGAGATGAATACGCTGGACTCACGCGACTAGACCAACGCCCGGGGTAGACGAGCGCACGAGCCATGTGAGCATGATCTCGGCGGCCTTGGGGTAGAGTTGTTAGCCGAACTGTAGACCTGGTAATGGGGTTGACTCACGGTGACAAATATGACGATCCCGTATGGATTCACACCAACGATTAGCCATGCCTAGAACCTTGTGTCAGCTCGCCATAAATTAGCAATCACTATAGGACTCACAATATACGCATACAGAGTCCCAATAGCCGTCCCAAACTAGTCCAAAAATAACCCATTAGCGCCCCGATACAAACAATAGCAAATCAATATGCACCCACCAAGCGCCAAATTCCAATTCGGTACGTCATACCCGTATTTGGCTCCAGAACGTATAGGAACGAAATAATTGCCCAGACGCCAAACGTATCCGTAAAGTACTTCTTGCCTAAAAATAGCCCGTCTTCAATTTTTTTTGCCAGTTTAATAGGAGAGTAAGGGCTCACCAGGCGAATTCAGAGGTAGAACGGCAGGAATCAACAACATCGCTACCCCAAACGCATTCTTAATCCCATGTTGAACATGTTTCGAATGTTTCGCACTCCAAATCCAAGCAGATATCCTAATCCTCCATCTCAAAGCTCTAGGCGTCCGCATCCAAACTCTCGGCGACCACCCCGTAACCCACGCCTTCCACGACCTCCTCCATCTTTTATTCGCTGTGCTGGGTGGGGGAAGGACGGAAGCGATGGAAGGGTTTGGTACGACCGAGTTGGGATCTGGGAGGACGGCGCGGGCTTCGTTTAGAGAGAGGACGTCGGCTTCAGGCGGGGGTGCGTTGCTGGGCGCGTTGGCAGGGATCGTTGGGTCTTCTTCAGCTACGAGTGTTCGGGGAGACATTCCAAGCCAGAACCAGGATGGGCGCGGGAGGAAGAGACGCGGGCGAGAGGTAGTGCGGTGGATAGTGAGGACCGCGTGGGCTAAGGTCAGTGCGCGAATCAATTCGGATGCGATCTGGAAAAAATGTCAATACCGCTCATGTGCTACGAAAAGAGAGCGAACGTACGTGAAGGAGAGAGGTAGCTTTGAGACTCTTCTGAAAGAGTTCAGTGTGTCCCCATTCCCCCGGTTCTTCATCATCCTCTCCCGCCATAAACGTCCTATGCAGCGTCCTTTCCCGATTCGTCTCATGCACTAACGAATCGAATTTAGCCTTCAACGCCACCCTCGCAGCAATAATCTTCTCCCTATACTCCAACGGCTCCCTGATCACCGCCTTTCTCGACTCCCGCGTAGGAGTAACACCATCCACCAAAGTCGCACTACTCTCCAGCTCAATGTTGAAAACCGGCTGCGGCACCTTGACGCCATAGCATTTTCCGATCACGACCCGGAGAGCGGATATCCCATCGCCGATCGCGTTTGCGCACGCACGGCACGGAGCGTCTAGCCCGTCAAGCGCCGTTTCAGAATCATCGCTTGGACGTCTGAAATTTATGCGCTTCGTAAATCACTACGTCATGTATTTCAAAGGTATAAATTGTCGTACCTTTTGCGAAGCGGGGTAGCCGTTGGGGAAACCTGCCTCTTCGACCCGTGTCCCCAGGCGAGCTCTTCCCGCACACGATTGACGGTCGTGAGCAATGGTTTAATATCCCTCACCGGTACCCTCCCAATCCGGAGCTCAAACGCTGAATACCCATAAGACGTATGCAACGCCAACGATGCGTTCAAACACGACTTTTGGAGCGCCTCGATCTGCGCGGACGACGCGACGGGGGCCTTGATCGTCGTTGCGTCCGAAGATGTTACACATAGCGCTGCGGGAGTCTGTTCTTCGAAGCTTTGGGTCGTTGTGAGTTTGAGAAGGTCGTTAAGGAGGCCGAGAGCGTCGATCGTGTCTTTGGCGTACCCGCCGGGATGGGTGAAAAGCCGCATGATAAGTGCGACGAGAAGGCCGGCGGAGCCGGAGATGGCGCAGACAAATAGCAGTTGAGTAAAATCTGCCGGGTTCCACTTTAACCGGATATGTCGTTAGAGTTAAGGTTTAACACATGTGACGAGATTCTCACATGGAGAGTAATTGGATTTCTGGATAACAGCCAGATGCCAATGAAGCATGCCCCCTTGGACGCGAACGCAAGTCGTGGAAGACTACTTCTGACGAATCCAGCTGTAGATGAACCAGGTTTGAATGAGCCAACGCGAACTATACGGCTCAAATGACTCACAAACAAATGCCAATAACACCAAGAAACAAGCTTTGATAGTTCGAGCCGCAGCTGAGTCGATACCGTACCTGCGAGCGGCGTACGTAGTGCAAACCAAACCTAAATTGCTCCACCCCAGGCCGATGAGCACCCCGGTGAGATTGACCACTGTGGCAACGATCAGACGATACGAATCATGGTGCGAGCTCAACGAAAAACGTACCGAAGGCTTCAATTTGCGCAGAGGGGTTGGTTGTAGGTGGGAACACGACGTCCTGGGTAAAATGTCAAGTGGGTGCTCGCCGCCGCCGGCTGTCACAACGCACCTTGGTGATCATAATCAAGTACGCATAAGGACCAGTTAGCTTCGTGATAGGGTGGAGGACAGTTATGGTCGCGCATATGACAGTAACTAGCATACGGCAGACGAGTTGGGCCGACGGCCGCAGCTTGAGCAGCAGAGGATGCATCGTCGTGGTAAGGAACAGAGCTTCCCAAGATTTGAAAGCACGCGAGTTATATATCGAGACTAGAAAATCGAGCAGGACCCCTAATTTCCATTAGATCTCGACCAAGACAAAGATCAGACAAGAGCAGTGGGCCAAGGGCGTTGTCCTCTCAAGCCGCGGAGAGCAAATCGAGTTAAATACGACGGCCGCACTTGTATAGCCCCAGTTTGAAAGCCGTGAGACCAACCAAAAAATCCCGGACAATCCCGGGTACGAGCCACTTGGGATGTTGGGTTTGCCGTAGGATCAACCCCGCCCTCTGTAAATTTTCGCCGCCAGAGACAGGTAGACACGTTCCCCAGTGAGAGTTGTTGAGTTCTGAGTGGCGTCCGCGGTGGACATTGAGACAAGGTGGAGCGTAGGCATTGTTGGAAGAGGTGGGGCCACGGGCATGTTTCGAGAACGTGAGAGAAGAGGCTAGAAAAAACGCCGATTCTAAAATTGACGCGAGGTGGTGCTTTGCAGGACGACCCGCGTGGAGAGAAGGTGTTGATGATCATAAATGCCAAGCCAATGACAGCACTCGAACATACAAACAGCAAAACATACACAAAGCAAGACGGTGGCCATACAACATGTACCCAATTACACCAAAAAATCTATTACTAGATCAAGGCCCACAACAGAAAGCGAATGGAGCAACGCGAAACAAAACAAGCAATACCCGAAATATCAAATTATTCGACTATTCCAACCGATGCACGGAGATTCTCGGACGCTGGAACGCAAGCCTCTCGGCCTCGCTCCGTCGCTGCGCAAATGACCTTGCGAGATCACGGTTTTTGAGCTTCCGTCCTAAATAACTCTCGAGTCGCTTGAATCAAGTCGAGCGGGTGGGACTCGAGTCACTATAATGGTGCCCCCAAGTGCTAATTGGCGTATGAGTTGTTAAGATGCCTATGTGACGGTATGGTGGCGTGTTAACGGGTCGGTGTGGCGAGTCAACGAGTGGATGTTATGAGCGCTGACAGTTCGGTGCGTCAGCGGACCCGCGTATTGGTGTTCTGGTGTGTAGACCGGAGGGTTGGTGAGTGAACATGCCGACGGGTTGTCGCACCGGCGTGTCTACGGGTCGCCGGGTCGACGTGCGGTAGTGTTAACGCGTAGATTTTCGGAGTATTGTTGAGTTGGTACGTGGGTACATCGATAGGCTGGCACATGAGTGTGGTTACGGTTCAGTGTGTTGGTGTATCGGCGTGGTGGCGTATTGGTGTGTCAACATATGAGCGAGAGCGAGGGCAAAGGCTGTCAAGAGCAGACTCGGTATAGGGCGCGGTGGATATAGGTACATAAAAGCGAAGTCGGATGAGCGGAGTCGATGGTCGTTGTATGAGGTAAGCGCGCAGATCGCAGATCGCAGAAGGCATTGTTTACCGCTATTTGCAAATAGTTCGTCGAAAGCGCCAAAGGGAAACGATAGAAGAAAAGATGGTTGAACTTATACCAGTTATAACGTCACGATTTCGATATTTTATTGTGACTGGGATATACATTCCCAATCGCCTCGACGAGGCGCACAATGTGATGTATGGTACACATTACAAAACAGCGTTCTAAAATTCGACCTCCTGAGCGGTGCGCAGTGATTTAAGAGCTTATGGGAAAGATATTGCGAACCGAAATTGGAAAAAGCTGTTTCGGTAGCCGTCGTACACATCCTAGCAGAAAAACGGCGTTGAAATGTGGTGTTTTGGAAGAGATATGGCAAATGGTTCAACAGGGGTTACACCCCTGGGAATGAGGTGGCGCTTGCACAGAACTGGGAGGCCTGAAGGTCATGGACACGCTCAGAATAATCTTTATGGAGCGATCAAGGCTCATATACCTCTCTACGTCCCTTGAAACCGAGCTCTGGGTTTTGTGCATGCTCAACATCGGATTGGCAAGTCCGGCGAGAAGCACATCTTTCTGATAACATAAATTGCTTTCAAAGTCCCCATCGGAAATAGCTAATATTATATTGACCTTCTTGATCTTTTATATATTTATTATATCTGCCGTTCGAGAGGTAATACCACCATATTGCCTGAAAACAAAATTGAAAGGTATTTCGGTCATAATCGACTGGCTATCTTTACCAAGGAATTAATGAGGTGACACCATGTAGTATGCGACGTGAATAAACGGACGAATAGATCGCGGCAGAATTTGTTCTCGGTACTACAAAACACAAATTGCATATATGCACGCAACGCTGGATCGTATGGGCCTGGCCCTGTCCCCTGCGCAGCACTTATTCTGATGCTGTTTACGTTTCGCGTCACCGAACCCCGTCCAGAAGATCGTGCACATATATACTACACCAGATCGAAGTGAGGGTTGGGTCCATGACACTCGATAATACCCACTCACGCTTGACCCCGAAATGGCCATAAAGGTGATCCTACAATCAGTCGTAGCACAGGCTAAGCTCACCGCGACCCAATTAGAGAGTTTGCGGAGCGGAGCTATTTGCTTAGTAAGGTTGCGATTCACGTGACGATTTGCCCAACGAATGCTAAATCTTACAACAGCACTATTTCATGTAAACAAATCGGTTAAATTCCCTCTAAAATATATGAACTAATGTAGAAGGTGTAGTGCCGCTCCATAGGGTCAAAAACGGGACTCCCTTTGCCCGTTGAGGCTACTCCCAATAAGAATAGCCCCACCCCTCGATGCCGCAACGAAAGCGATATAGCACTCAAAACTAGGTCCTAAACAACCACAGCAACGGTGGAGCCGCGTTGAGTGAAGAAACGCTTCGATCCAAGCTTGATGGCCATCCGCCCCCCTTTGAATCAGGCCTGTGCTCGTAAAATTCAATTCATGAGCACTCCGGATATGG
>JANWGL010002655.1:0-23048 GCA_025200755.1 Ceratobasidium sp. C01 | reverse complement strand
AGCGCTCTGAGTTGAGCGGGCCAGGTATGCGCAAGGTTCGTAAATGCAGCTTGAGATTGTAATTCAAGAATCGTTATTATTATGAGATCTGCAAATTAGCGGGTTATTCTCCCGCTCGTATATCTCACCCGCATACCCCCTCCGCGCATCCCGCCCGCGCCGCGACACACCATCCCACTGCCGCGGCGACAGTCTATCCGCCCGACCACCAACTCACCTCCACCACACACACACCCTGCCCTTCCCGACAAGCCACTAAAACGTTGGTAGCCACAACCCACCTCAAGGATTAGATTAAAAAAAATAGATTAGTTTCAGTAACACGTATCCTCGACAATATATCCATTTTCAGCGAGTTCTCCCCAGTCGCTGTGAAATAGGCGTTTAGCGAAGGAATGTTATCGATCGTCGTAGGTGTGTGTGACGTGGAGTACGGTGTGCTCGATGTTGTTTCTTGGATCTACAGCCGCAGCTAGCGTTGTGGTTGCCGCGTCGCAGAGGACGACTCCAGCGTTTCAGACCAGTGCAAGATCGTCATTCTGGCGCTAAGCGTTGAGACGCACCAGATATCCGCAGCGCGACGAGTCCCAGCCCGACGCACCTCCACTCAGTAAACCTCAATAAGATATATTGTACCTCTGCGACCTACCAAACGTCGGTGTTGCTTGCGGCGAGTGTTGTGGTTGCCGCGTCACAGAGGATACCCCAGCGTTTCAGACCGTTGCAAGATCGTCATACCGGCGCTAACAGTTGTTATGAGACGCGCTGAAACGTCCGCAGCGCACCGACACACCGACGCGCCTCCACCCAGTAGACCTCAATGGGGCATATTGCACCCCCGCGTACTACCAAACCTCGGTGTTATTTGCGGCTAGTGCTATAGTCGCTGCGTTATGAGACGTACTGAAACGTCCGCAGGGCACCGACGCACCTCCACCCAGCGAGCCCCAACCAGACATATCGTACCCCCGCATGCTACCAAACCAGATAGGGGTAAACGAAAACTTCCAGAGCAAAGCGGAACAGAACAGATGCTCACCAAACACTGTGGCTGCAGTTACCAGACCTCACCTACTTACGACACTCGCTTCACCTCCAGAACGCGCCACGGAGTAGACCTAAAACCTAGATCTAACAGCTTGTCTCCGCGAGAGAAGTTTAGAACAAGGTTTTAATGAGTGAGCTTCTAGAGTGATACGTGATCGACGGGGGAAGATGTAGTGGCGATCCGAAAGATAGCCGAATACGGTAGATGTTCGGGAGAGGTTTGCCTGCTATAAGCTGGCGACTAGGCAGGTTGCAGCAGTGTTCCACGAGTGAGGGGGGAGGGGAGTTAAGTTCGAATATAGTTAGCGACGCGGTTCACAGGAAAACAAGGTGTCCGCGCGGCTAACGCAAACTCAAGTGCGGAGACTTTGGATAGACTTCCCGCGCCTAGAGCCTCGAGGGGTACGTAAATCCCGCAGTCGCAGACAGCAAGTGATTGCCTCACAGGAAGGTGCCCAGACTCATCTCTAATTAGCTACTAGATTAAAACAACACCGGCGGAAAAGCCAACCTTCGGAATTTGTTCGCCGACCATCCACCTACCGCACCTCTTCAAAAATTACGGTACGAGAGGTGGACCAGTCTTCCGCCAGTCAAAGATATACTCAATCATCCCAAAAATACGCATATAACCAACCTCTTTACTTTGTTCACCTCAAGTGCGTTCCGTCAGTGTCCCGGTCTTATTAGCACCGGGCGCCACACGATCACCGAAGACAGCTCTAATTGTATGCGCGGACCCCTCGCTTGGCCCAAGTGACATCGGATATTTACAGGTCCGCCGGTATCGACATTCTAATCGGTGCGGATCACGTATGCGGACTCACCAGGTACGCGCCGCCAACAACACTTATGGCGAACAATAGCGGGAGAGTGTCCCGCAGCACAGCTAGACCGCTGTGCGGAACGTTCTTCCGTCGTAGCGCTCATGGAGGTATAAAGTACCACAGGTCTTCTATCAACCTCCGAATCAAACAAACCCCGCCGCCCATGCTGGATGAAGCGAAGAATAGGACAAAGGGTCTACCTCTTTTGTCCTATCCGGTTCGATTCCCATGAGAATTGACAGGGTTGAGCATTGGCATCGGGGATTTGACACCGTGCTGACCGCGCGAGCTCTGAGAAGAACGTACATGACGTGGTCGACGCACTGGGAAAATCTTACTAGCGCGCTAGGTATGACAGTTTGCAAGATTTGGTGAGAGTGGGCCAGCGAATAGGAGGGTAAGCGATGACGTCTGGCCAGGGAAAGTTGAGCCGGGACAGAAGTCCATTCATAGTGTGTCATTTTAATCTAACTCTACTCAAACAGAGCACAGTGTGCACTACAGGGAGTCTTTACTAGGCGAATTATAACAATATCGGAGGTTTTAACATTTAATTAAGCTGCAAGTTGGGGCATCCGTCGACACGTCTTTGATGAATTGCCTGCGGATAGGTCGTATATGGACAGATGAAAGCCAACCTCACGGTTGCCACTAGGCACAGCTCATGCACCAACGGTCTCATCCTCGTCCCAAAGTGCAAACGCGCTGCTTTATCGGTGGGACATCGTGTTGCGCGATTATGGCAATCAATCGTGTGGCGGTGGCTGTCGCGTGTCAGACGAGGAGGGTAGGACGTGCCTGTTGTTGTTGAAGGCTGGAGTTTAGGACGCCAGAGGCCGAGTGGTGGCCTACGACGAGCAGAGGTGGACAGACAACGAAGGAGTGGAGGAAAAAAGAACACGGATCGAGCTCGGCTGAGTCAATAATTGGGAGTCGATCAAAGGGCCCGAGATGGTACCGATGGGAGGAGCATGCGGCCGCCGGATGGATTGCGGGATCGAGGTACTGCCATGTCCCAATACGTTTCAGGGCCCAGTTAGATAAATGATTTTCTATTCTGACAGAGTGATCGAGCCATCCCTGTTCTTAAGTCCGTAATGCGCTACACCGCACATGCTTCGGTCTCCCTTCACGACTTTGCCCCCCTCTGCTTGCACTCCACATCCCGCCCCGGCGCCCGCGCCTATGTCGCGCGGTCCTCAGCACGGCCAAGACAATGCACGCCAAGGACAAAGGCAGGCGCGCGGGCGGAGACCACGGCCGCCACCGTACTGGTTCACGCTGGGCACCTTCAGAACGCTCAAGAAACGTCTCGCCAATCCGCCCCCGCCTGTTGAGGAGGAGGGATACTTTATGTATCGTGAGTATCCTTGGATAATGTTGGGGCCGATCGCTAATTCCTACGATCCAGTCGCACCCCGGTACAACATCCAGCTCGAGGACGTCGTCGCAAACAAGCACCTCCCACCCGTGAGTATTCACGTGGGCGATGCCGGATGTCGCTGACATGTGATTTCCAGCTGTCGCTGCAGGACTTTGAGGATTACTTGCAGCACGTTGAGGGCAACCCGGAGAACTTGTGTGTGATGACTCTAGCGTCATTTGTTTATTTGCTAATGCTCCACTCTTCCCCGTGTCTTCTAGACATTTCCACCTCTGGGTCCAATGCTATCGACAGCTGTATAACGAATGGGTGGAAACGGTACTCCCGACCGCGAACCTACCTAGCTCGTCGAACGGTGGATATCGTTCACGGGATCTCTGGGAGCGTCTCCACTATTGCCAGGATCAACAACTCAAGGACCAGTTTAGCTTCGCCAAGGCCCAATTCTTCGAGAACAACGCATCGATGAAGCTAAACATCGACGAGGACCTCCGGCAGAGCGTTCTATCTATTTCGAACCTTCCACCAGTCGAAAGTCAAGGTACGTCCCAGTTGACTTGTAGGGTTCTCCCTCGAGGGATCAGGCCTGACTTTTTTCCCTTGTTCGTTTCCAGAGTTGACAGACAAACTCCCTTCATTTCCCAATCAGCCTGAACCTGGTCTTTTCGATGCTATCCTGCGCGAAGTTGATGCGGCATTGAGCATGGCCTGCCAACGGTTCGTTCGGCTCGCCTTTTGCAATAGTGGACTTTGGCATTCGTGTTTGGGAAACTTGCTGGGATGGGTGATTCTTGCGGCAGGGATGGCACTTTGGTCTTTGGGAGTTGCCAAAGTCTCTGGTAAAGGCATGATCGTTGGGAGCTTGCCATTGATATGGGTGGGAGTGTGGTTTGTGCTGATATCTCTCAATGGGGTGAGTTCTTTCATTTCATCAACTTTGATCGACGCATCATGAAGAAATGGGGTCTATCCTCAAGATCGAATTACACCTTGATACTGATTGCGTTCTTTTTGCTTTTGCAGCATTGTATAGGGATTTATGTGATAGGCGATGCACGACAGCTGTACCCTCACGAGCTCCGGCGACCCGTACCCCCAGACGTCAAGCCCCCTCCTGTCTATTCACTCGCACCACCCCCCGATGAAGTCCCACCGCCCTACTCGTGGAATAGGAAAGCCTCTGCTGCGACGTCCGTCCTTCCCCCGCCTTCGGTTGTATCGACACCTGCGCCACCACAACGGGCGTACCAGCTATGGTCTTACCTCAATGCAGGAAAGAGGAAGAGCGAAGGGATGTTAAGGATGTTTGGGCGTCGAGAGGGCGAGGACGACGGGAACACGCTGGAGTTGGGTAGACGGAGCGAGGTAGAGCAGGCCGCGGCGATGGATCTGAAGTTGCCGCCGCCGAGGAGGACGAAGGACCTGACGCGGCAATCATTCAACATCGAAGCTGCACCTACCAGCGACGAGTCAGGGCCGGCTCCAGGGTTGGCTCCACCGCCTCCGGCTCTGACGGCTGCTCGCCGCGGTGCTGTGGATATGTCGGTGGGGTGGGAAGAGCAGCTCGAGTCCCAACAGTTCCACCTCCAATTCTCCCAGTCCGACCCTCCAGACAGTCCTGGCGAATTCACCGAGGAGAACGATTTCGGGATCGTCGTGTCAGACGCATTCGAGGAGGACGCGCCGTACCAATATATGCCAGTCCTCTACCCTCCGACTACGTCCTATCCTTTCCCGCAACCCGACGAGGCGCAAGTCGGTTCCCGACAAACTGTGGATCCACCTTTACCCGAAACGAGCTCGCGTGGCGCTCTTGCTCCATTGGCGCCACTAGTCCAGGGACCGGAATATGCCGCTCGATGGAGACGTGCGATTCCAGACATCTTTGCACCGGCGAAACAGGAGGAGACAGGCCTGGGCGAGGCGGCGCGGCCCCGCAAATCTAACCCGACCCTCGATTGGGTGACAAGAGAGAGCAGCAGCCGGCGTGGGAGTAAATCGTCGGAGCCGGAATCGAGTGGGCCCACTCGGATATGGCCATGGCCTCGGAGTCTGCTTGGACCCATGACGCTCGTGCATTCTCCTTTGGTGAGGCGGGCACATTGGGTTGTAACGATTAGGTGTGCGGGGGTGGCCTTGGCTGTGACTTGTGGAATGACAATAGGCTTGGTTCGTTGATTTATTAAGGTCATACCTTTTTGGTTTAAGTTTAGGATGTATGGGATAATGAAAGGGTGACAGTATTTTGGATCGGGAGGTGTACAACATACCTTATATGCTTTATAATATGCCATGTATACTGTTATAATCACTACTTACTGGATGCGTTGAACAGCCCGTTTTTCCGTCCGCCGGCTAAGGCGGAATTAAAATCATTTGGACGTCGGCTGACACGCAAAGTTCATATTGGCACGTCAAATGGATGACACTCAAACTCAGCCACCCTCAAATTCAAATTGACACCTCCACTGCTCTCCCTCGATCTCGAGCCCCAGCGCACACCCATATGAAGCCGACCTGAAATCAATCGAGAAAAGAGAGGCTGCGCAAACGTATATTATAATACGAGGGGGCGTGGTCGCCTCCCCTTGTCTCCCCCCAGTCAGTTGTTCGCTCGTCTGACTCGGTAATGGATCAGACTACGGAGATCCCGCTTTCGGATTTTTCCAACCATCTTGGGTGGGAGGAGGAAGGGGCGAGAAGGGAGAGAGAGGGGGGAGAGGTTAGGTGGGAGAAGAGGTTGCCGTTTCGGATGCCTGTGCTTTCGCCGTCGTCGAATAACGAGCAGCCGACGAGTTGGGCTGTGAACGTGGCGGGTGTCAAGTCTTTGCCGGCGCGAATGAAGAACCCTCCGCCGCCGCCTGCGATCCCGAGGAAGAAGAAGTACACTAGTGAGTTGACTGTGCTCCTAACATGCTTATAATATATTGTACTGAGCTGGCCGCAGTTATCCCGGAGTACGACATTCCCCTGTCCGATATTTTGCAAGACAAACATGCCTCGCCGGTGCGGCCCGCTCGGTACCTCGTTTAGACGTAACAACCGCTAATTCAAACACCTCACTTTCAGCTCTCTCTCCGCGAATTCGAAGAATACTTACTATACCTCGAACGAAGCGCCGAGAACTTGTAAGTCTCGATGCTTCTTTCTGTTCGAGCTTCGATCAACTCAACCCAACTTTGGTTTAGGTACTTCCATCTCTGGTTCCAGCAGTACTCTCTTTCGTATGAAGTGTGGGAAGACCGTCAGCCTGCGGGCTCGGGCTTTGGGAGCCCCAACTCGTCGACATTTGATATTCATTTGGAGACCCGAAGATCTTGTGTTCCGCTTGCTCGTTCATTTCAGCGCGCGAGGCAACTTTTCTTTGATCCGTCGTCGCAGTATGAGCTTAACTTGACGGCGGATGCGATTGATCCTATTAGGCATTTGGTCAAACCTGGGTCTGGGAAAACTCCTCGTAAGCAGAGAAAAGAGGCCTGGGAGGAGGGGAGTGGGTCGGACGAGCAGAAGGATGCGGGGTTTTATTCCGCTGAACAGAATTCGGTGGAGTATCCTAGTCCAAAGGATTTGGATAGGATCAAGAACGAGGTCGAAGGGATGCTCAAGCAGTCTCTCACTCGTTTCCTCCAGTTGGCGTTCAGCAACTCTGGAAGAGCACACGATAGACTAGGTTATGCTGCCTCAGCAGTATACATGCTCGCAGCAACAGCCGCTAGCGTCTCTCTCATCGTTCACCGTCGACCGCGCGCGCTCCGGGTGATCGTAACCCCTCTGTTCCTCATGGCGTGGTGGGTCTTGTTCTCGGTCCTGAACGGAGTGAGTTGGCTCTGGTCCTGGTTCTGGCGAGCTTGGGCTTACGCCTGCGGCTAGATCTGCCCGGCGATCTTCGTATTTGGAGACGCTAGGCAGTTGTATCCGTATGAGATTTTCGTGTTGCAGTGTAGGTTGATGTTCAAAGAGCGGCCTGCGCCGACGCCGGCGGATTATAGGCGAATGGGCGGGAGTATTGGGAAGGACTCGGCGGATCCTATCATTCCTGCGCGTATTCGATACAGACCTGGGCGGGGTCGGGGGAAACCGCGTACTACGCTCGCGGTGGAGAAAGTCCGTCGGATCCTGCCTATCCCCGCGACCAAGAAACGATATCCCCTTAGAGACCTAGAGAGCAGTCTGTCCTCCCCGAAACCCCAACCAGGAGCCTTTGGATTCCGCGTCGAACCTGAGTTGGAGTACGACAGCAGCATCAAAGGCTCGGGAGATACGTTCGACATGACCTCAGAGTCGTACCATGCAGACGACGTATCCCCACTCTCTCCTCCCGCTCGCGCATACATTCGAAATTCGTACCCCTCCCAGCTACGTAAATGTAAAACCTTCCACCGACACCCTCCTACTCCTACCTCTTCTGCTTTCGGCGGCTTCGACCTCTCCGCGCTCAGCCCCCAGCCTAACCGTGCTCGACGCCCGCCCGACACACTCCCTACGCCGCCTGACTCCGCGTCCGAGTTCGAATACATGGACGACGAGATGTTCGCGAGCGAGATGGACTTGGAGCTTTCGGACCCAAAGGCGTTGGGGTTATACGGCCCTATGATAAACATCCCGTCTGAGCTCGTCCGACGTGTGCATTGGGAGATTTTCTCGAAGTCGTTTTGGTTGGCAGCGGGTGTGACCATACCTATGATGGTCATTTTGTTTGTTATTCCCGTCCCGTCTTGAATGAAGAACGGGTGTGGGGTTATCTATTTCGTTGAGTTTGTTCGAATCCAGATATGTTTCCGTCGATGTGCTAGTATGCTATGTGCTCTGTTCTGTCTCATTTTGCCTGGTCTTTTCTCGTTCCACGGGCCTAGCTATGGGTTGTATTTCTATTATAAAGTTCGGTAGTGCAAGTATAAACGCAGTTAATGGCATGTTAACAACTGATACTTCGAACGTGCTGTGCTCGTCTAGATTTTCCTCATTGATTAGAGGGAAGAGTAGCTGTATCATGGCCAAATTGGCAGCGAACAAATGAAAGACCTTCAATTCACAAGTCCAGCCACGCTTGCCACCCAGACACGTGACCGTGATATGACGTAACAATCCCCCATAAAGGAGACCCAACGCACATGCCTCCCCCACGCCGAACAGCACCCAATCCGGTCCTCTTGCTTTCTCTCCCGGTTCTTGCTTTTGCCTCGTACGCATTACTGGTTAACAAACGCGCACAGACTAATCCTGCCTCTCGACAACCTCGACAGGCCGCGAATCCGTTAACGCCTCCTATCTATCACGAAGACGCGACTGCGACGAATACATCTACACGAAAGAACTAGTTAGAAACCATGGGACTTATTGATAAGACTAAAGAAGTATTGCATATTGGCAAGAAGAAGGAAGGCGACGCACCGTTGAGCCCGACAGAGGGCTCGAGCGCCGCTGCCGCGACGACTACCGCGGCAGAAACGCCAGCCTTCGATTCGAAGGTTATGGTGATCTTTGTTCTTGGTGGACCTGGTGCTGGTATGCCTTTCGACACAATCGACGCGTCTTATCGACTGATCGAGTGGTCTTTCAGGAAAGGGCACTCAATGCGCGCGCATCGTCGAAGACTTTGGCTTCGTCCATCTCTCAGGTCAGTATTCCGCGCCTACAACGCTCGGTATAACATAAAATAACCCAACAACTCATGTAAAATCAGCCGGAGACCTGCTGCGCGAAGAACAAAAACGCGAAGGATCCCAATTTGGCGAGCTCATCAGCCAGTACATCCGTGACGGCGCCATCGTCCCTATGGAAGTCACTGTCAAGCTCCTCGAGAACGCCATGCGCGCTCAGCTTGGCAAATCTCACCCGGGCGCTGGCTGGGAGAATGGACACGGACGATTCTTGATTGATGGGTTCCCGCGGAAGATGGACCAAGCCATCAAGTTTGACGAGACGGTGAGTTTACTTCCCCTCGTCCAGGGAGGACACTGTGAGACTAAATGCTGGTCTCGGTTTATTGCAGGTGTGCTTGTCGAGTTTCGTTTTGTTCTTTGATACGACTGAGGAAGTCATGCTCGAGCGTCTTCTTGAGCGTGGAAAGACCAGTGGACGCGAGGACGATAACGTAGAGAGCATCAAGAAGCGTTTCCGCACGTTCGTAGAGACCAGTATGCCGGTGGTTGACAAGTACCGCGCCGAAGGCAAAGTCATCACCGTAAGTGCTGCAATCCCAGCGTCTATTGCAGTTACTTATTATAAACTCCAATCCAGATTGATTCCACCCGCCCTGTTGATGTCGTTCATGCGGACGTATCCAAGGTCCTCAAGGAGGAGTTCACTAAACGCGGTCTTCCGGAGAAATAGAGAGAAGGTGGAACAAGAGAGAACCGGTTTGCATGAATCGTTTAGATCTGTACGATGTAATGCCGCCCGCGTCTCGTATCACATTATTATGAATTGAGAAATCAGCGATTTTGTGAAGAAGGTAGAGGATAACCAACTGGCAGGCCACAACCCTGCAGAATACACCCTAGGTATTATCGCCAGACAAACTTTGCTCTACATGACGATCCCGGATCTCGCAGCGACTAAAGGTAGCCACAACAACGTTGACAATGTCTTTCGCACACAGCCTGCACGCCACGCTGAGCCAATACTTTATTTCCGGTGTCAGCCGCTATATCTTAACCTGGGTTCGTTGTGATAGCCAAGGGTGGCAATCTGTTCAAGTTGGAAAATACGGTAAAGTGATTTTCTTGGGCATGTACATCAAGTCAAGAGTCACAGTCTACTGTCCCAAGTCATACGAACGAACCCCTTGAACCGAAATGGTGCGATCGACTCACAATGAACAACACGCGGCCTGGGGACCCAGATGAAATGTCGAGGCGCGGGATTAGCGGTGCATACAACGGGGTAGGCCCCTATCCTTTGACGGCGATTGCAATACAGTTAACCTTGCATAATTAGGCCGTGTACTTTCAGGGGACGTGCCCTCTGCCGTCGACTTCCCTATACCCTGCACGTTGTATTTACCTCATGATATACTACCCCTATCTACTAATGCTCGACAAAGAAACAAAATCAAAGACCGAAAACGATACGCGGAGAAGGGATGTGGTATTTGGGGTAAAATTCGATCGATGATTACAAGATTGACTGTGAGTAATATTGGAACTAGAAGTGCGGAGGACCCAAAGGAAACAAGTGTGAATATTCGAAGAACGACGCCCCTAGGTGAATAAATGCGTACCGAGTCATATAGCCGTGTCCATGCGGACCCGAGTGAGGTAACGATTAACCGTTCAGCATACTCCGAGACTCCTGAGGTCGTCAAAGAGGACTGGAAGCGGTCTCTGAGCAATTCTGAGGTTTGCTCTCCAAAAGCAGCGAAGCACGGGAATGCAGAATCTAGCGTCATACGGTTAGACAGACTGACTACCGGCTTTCTCTTCGGTCATTACCTTTTTGCATTAAGTCGACCAGTGCTGAAAAAATATGGGTGGTCAATTAGGAGTAATATTTATCTACGCGCCAGGAACTCACTGATGATTCGATCACTGTGCTTTCGAACGGCCAAAAACCCTTCAAGGAATAGCTGCTTGAACTCTTTGAAGGGCTCCGCTTCAACGCCGCCCAAAATATCCACATATTCAAGAGGTAACTTGAACGGGGCAGACTCAAATCCCATGTTCCCAGGAGAGTTGGATAACATGAACCCAAAGTCTAAGTGTGCGGATATGAGTATCGAACCACAATGTGACAATATACTGTTAATATATCTACCGATATGAATGAGATGCCCTTCCCGGTCCAGAAGAATGTTTCCGTTGTGTCGATCTTTGATCTGTAACAGGAATGTCACAACCGAGTAACCTGTGTCTCGTGTTCAATAAGGCGTAGCAGGAATCGCTTGAACGACCAACCTGCCAACGACTTCGCAAAGTTTCGCTGAGCTCTTGCGAACTTCACAGATGATGGATCACCATACGTCTGTAACAAGAATATTATCATTCGGGTAGGCCTGATAGAGTCCAGAGTGCCTACATTAATGAAGTGATCGAGGAGGGTCACATGTCCAAAGTTACCCTCTGCGATACGGCGAGCGTACTCGGCTTTCTTGATGGAATGAATGGAGACAGCATCCTATACAGAAAGAAACATAAAGTGAGAACTCGCGAGCGGATCACGCAATAGGGACATGCCGTGATTGTCTCCACCAGCCCCGAGTTAGACCCCGTGATAAGTATTCTGAAGCTTGCAGGCCTAGAATCAGCCCTAGTCTACGTGCAAACGACCCAAAACTTACTATCGAACCCAACAAGCACAGTTCTCTTCCTTCCAGATATGCTCAAACTCTTTGATAAGCAGCGTGGCTAGTTGCTCTTGTCTCAGGTCTGCTCCAGTTTTAACGATAACAGATACGCACTGAAATGTCGTCAGTTCAACCTGGACAAGCAGTCGGCTGAGCACTCACATCCCAATTAGCTAAATGCCCATACGGACTCCCGACCCTGATTCTAGCCTTTTTGCCCGCCCAAGATTCTCGAAATACTGCGGCTAGAGGAGTCGATTGAAAATTAATTTTAAACGAAATGAAATTGGTGCACGTCTCTTACCTGACGGGTCTGCACGGTTCAACTCGCGGCGTACAATCGCCTCGTCCTCTTTGGTGTTTGACGCGCGACCTGGATCTGAGATCCCTTTGATCCCTTCGCCTTCACCATGCTCCATCATGCGGGCCATGCGCTGCTCTTCGAGTCCAATCATCTCCGCCATGATTCGCTCGCGAATGGCCGCCGCCTCTGTAGGCTGCAAGCGCATTCTCATAGCAGGAGGTGGGTCATTACCGCTGGTACTAGACCCAGTTCCGCCAGAACCCATGATCCATCCAGTACCGGGAATCCAGCTCAAGACTCCGGAGCCAGCGTCTTGCCCGGGGGTAGGCTGGGCGGCAGGCGCTGCCCCTGGAGCGGTAATGGCCGTGACGGGTTCACGCACGAGGTTCGTGTTGAGCTGCGCTAGCATCACCGCCGCAGTTCGCATACGTTCAGAGTAGTCTTCCATGGACAACGTGTCTTGTTGCCCTGAAAATGGGCTGTCATTCAGTGGTGTATCTGCTGGTGCGGTGAATTTCGAGGCTGATAGACTAGACAAATGTGGAGTCCGTGGGAGTGTGCTAGAAGGACCTCCGATGCCGGGCGTAGGGGGCGCAGATCCCATTTGCCATCGATTCATGTCAAGGACCTTATTTTTCGGGGGCGCCGGCAAAACAACAGTGTCGGTCAGGTCCGCCGGTTCATCACGAAGAGAAAGGTTGTTCCCGTAAAGCTGTTCAACCAAATCTATTTCCTCGTCCTCAGGTGGGTCGAGAGGCGTGGGTGGTGTTACTTCGATCGTACTCGGAGGTTCCGCAGTCGTGACGGAATCCCCTGAGTTGTCAACGACAGTAGATTCACTCCATGAAGGTGGTCTCTCGGTAGCCGAAGTACTGCGAGCGGAATTGGCGCCTATGGGTAGATGGGAAGGGAGGGTGCTTCGGGAGCCAGGCTTTTGCGAGACAAGTCTTTTCAGCACTTCCTTATTCATGCGTTTCGCTGGATCAAAATCCAGATCATTATTGAGGAACTCCACAATGAGTACGTATGGTGCCCGTTCGGCCGAGTTGAGCACGACGCTCTCGCCAGGGGGTATTCGTACTATTCGATGGTGAGGTTGGGTAATCATGGAGTCAGGAGAGCATTTATCCGACGAGGGGCACCACATGGGGACGCATACCTGGACAGGTGTGCTAAGTAAACGCCAAACAGTGCAAATGTGACTCACTTCAGCTGGTAGTTTGTTGTTGAGACTGGTAAGCTCTGCTCTCAAAGCGCTGACCCGCGCTAGCTTAGGAACGACGAGCAATCGATTCGAGATGTTTTCCAGTGTCAAAAGGAACTGCACTTCTCCGCGACAATAATGACCCCGCAGGAGCTGGCTTTGAGTTAATACGTCATACCGTTGTAAGACTATATCCTGTTGTGCGTTGTAACTGAGTGAATTGGCTCGAACCATGCCTGAGCGAAGGCCCACTGAAGGGGTAGATTGAAAGAATGGGGTTGGGGGCAAGCTAGACTTGGTTGTGGGGGGCGTTGGCGGGTCAAGTTGACCAAAGGGGTCGTCCGATAATCGAGGGGGTCTAGCGAGTGATGGGCTGGTCCGAGCGGCCGTCACTGTCTGAACGGAAGAACTGCTTTGTGTGAAAACGGAGAGCTTCTGAGATAGCTTCGGAGCAGATACAGATGAGGCATCTGGGACCGGAGAGTCATATCCTGTGTCGTCGTCATCTTCAGTCGGCGAATCCGTACGCGACGCCATAGATCCCCGCGGCGCTGCTTCCTCGGCGTCCCGAACCACTCCGCTCATCTGGTGTTCCTCTTCCTTTCGGCCTTGTTCGATGGCGATCTGGCCAGTAATGGGTGTTAGAGCGGGCATACCAGGCGCCCCGGCTAGCATGGCCCCCATCCCGACCAACGCGGGCGCTGCGTAAGGCTTGATTCGTTTTCGGCCAAACCTCGACTTCGGCTTTACTTGAAGCCCACTATACGGCGCAGCTGATGCTTGAGGGAGGTCTCCATATATAATATCGTGGCACTTAAGGATGACCCGTTGGCATATAGTGAATGATTCCGATTTGCTCGTTCCTCGGCGGGTTTGATTCTGAGCGAGGTCATTTAAGGTCGCTTGCATGAACCAAAGTGTCTACAAAACCATCTATCAGTTGCCCCCTAGGAGTAGTATGCCGCGTACCAAAGTCGCGATATGTGTTGATTGTTCCGCCTTTTCGACGACGAACACTTCCAGTGCCGTCGACTTGGACGGGCGTGTTACAAGTAGATGGCTATGTAAAAGGTGAGTTTGCTTGTGTTGTATATCCGAATCAAGACACACCAGATAAATCCCCATACATCCTCGAGTTCTTTCAGATCGAACTCTCTTAGTCGGCCAGTTAGATAGTGAGTGATTCCAATGTTATCAGGATAGGTTTTGAGATATTGCAAGGCGACGTGCACCGAAAAAAATGAAGGCGCGAGAAACAAGCGCAGGAGCAGAGCGTGAGACATGATTGACGTGTCCAGCGATGTCTAAGCAGTCCGTAACGCGGCACAGTCTAGCGGATTTCGGCAGAATTTCAAAAGTTATCTTGCACCAACACAAGCGCAAAGTGTCGTTCTTGGGGATCCAGACGTGAAGAGCTTTCCACACAAGTCAGCGGTGTCTAATTTACAATGCTGGAAGTGTCAGGCCGGCCTGCTATGCAACAAAGCTTTCGTACATAGAAATGTCGTTCAAAGTAGGGGCCAGTAGACGAATCCAAGCAACCCAAACCGCAAGGGGAAGCGTGATGGTGAAATAATTTGTGGTAGCTAACAGAGGACAAATAACGGGCCAGCGAACACCTATTTGTATCAGGTGATCATTATTTTAGAAATCAATGCTAATAGATCACGCTGTATGTACGTATGAGGAGAGCACTTGATTGATTGCTGTGGTATTGTAGTGAGTGTGACAAAGCGGGTGCTAGTGTATGACAGTTTGACAAGCAGGCAGGAAGCGAGAGCTACCAAGGCGAATTAAGACAAGATGAACGGATGTACGACAAAGTTTCTGGCACACGAACGAATTCCAAGACGGGCGGATTGTAGCGAAGCCGATTCGAACAGAGAAATTCAGAAACAAGATTAACAAACCAAAAACATGGTCCGCGAATAGGGCCAAAACTAGACACAAGATCAAAGAAAGGCTTGAAGGCGGGAAAAGAGGCATATCTGACAAGGGAAAGATAACAAGGGCTGCTAAGGAGGGTTTATGTTATATTGGAATGATGTATTTGCGAGGATGTATAGCCGATAACCACGCGCGCGACCAGTACGCGGGTCGCAACGGAGGTCATGTAATTAGTTTAGGGACGAACCATGGCTGGGGCAGGCGCATCAGACGATGGGAGGCCACGAAGCAGGCTGGGCTCTTCGCCCGGCCGCTCACTCAGAAGGCGCTCGACTATAAAGGTTGTCAGCTAAAACAAGTTTCAAAGGCAGGGATGCGGACTTACTGGAGGCGAGATGCTTGCTATATGCGCTGGAATAGCGCCGCATGTTACTCAGCTGTGGCTTGACTTTGGTTATAAGCGCGTATCGCTGGTCGCCCTCAACGACTTGGAGCGCTCGTTGAAGTACGTAGTCTAGCGGTTAAACAAATCAGTCTCGATAAGAGTGAGCGTCAAGCAACGGGACTTACTAGCAAAGGAGTCTTTCATCATCAGCACAATTGGGTTGACCGTGTCCGGCCTTGGCGTCATAATCTCCTCGATCAAGAGCCGGCGCGATTCGGAGTCAGCCGTTACGAGGGCTTTCTCACATACATTCGATGCGAATTTGTGTTTGGCCATTTGCACCATTTGGCCCCGGAGCTTATGCAAAATCCACTCCCGATCTGCCGGTGCTCCATGTTCTAGCACGAACTGAATCACATAATTCTACACAAAGAGTAAGTTCATGTTGACGGAACTGAACCGGCTTGCTCACCCCAAACTGGTCTTGCATGAGTTGCGTGGTATACTTGTGCAACTCATCGATAAGCGGTCTGGTTTGAGGCTCATGGAGATACTCGAAACAACGTTGTAGAACGCGGCAGCCGTAGGGATGGGTGGCTAAGTCATAGACGTTCCCCTGGAATGCTGTGACAAAACCCAGCAAGTCAGGCGTGACTCGCTCGATTAGCTTTTGGATAACCTTGATAAAGATGGTTAGCAGATCCTATAACGGCTGTATCCAATACTCACATGGTTCCCGTTTGCATCTTTGACACATCGCATCACATCAGCCTCAATCTCATGAACGAATGCTGCCTGTTGCTCGGTAGTGATACACTCGATAGCCTGTTGCAACGCATATACCCGCAATCAGAGTCTATATATGCGGATTCACTGATGGACATACCTTTTGAACCACCCGACACCCGTACATTTGAAGGGATAAGGGTAGCATATGCCCTTCCATGACGCCAACCAACAGATTACGCTGTTCGAGCGAACCGAACTCGAAAAGTTTTTGCACAACCTGGTACCGAGCCCGTCAGAATAGCGCGCGAGTAGTGATACTCGGCACTCACATAGTTTCCAAACACATCTGTCATAAGAGATAAAAGGCCACTCGGGACCAACTCGGAGAATATCGCCTCTTTTTCTTCGTCAGTCGAGGATTCGAGTTTTTGCTGAATGAATCGCGAGCCGTGTTGGTCACCACAAAACTCGGCGACGTGCCCCCGAATGTCCTGTGACATCACAAAAGGTTATTAGACAACCGGCAAATACAAAAGGGTAGCCCGTAGCTCACCCGAAGTTGCCAGGTCTTCGACTTGTCCGCCCTAAACTGCTCTAGGAGAGGGCTGCGCCCCGTTGCCGAGGGATCCAAAGCGACTTCCTGACGAACTTGTGCAAACCCCACTGCTGGGCGTGCTGGCCTAGAGTGGAAGCCGTACGTCGGCTGCGAATGGAGGATAGTGCTAAGTCCCTGACCCATCCCGAACAGCTGGTTAGAGACACTATATTGCGGGAAGGCGTCTGAAGGGACGATCGGCCCCGTTCCTGGTGGCATCGCAGAGATTAGCATACGTTGCTGATGTGTGAGTTGTTGGGACTGTCGATGGGCGCCGAATGTTCCCTATGTGCCAAACAACGATCAGACTTTGGCGTTCGAGACAATGCGGCTCGCACTACTCACCTGCAAATCACGTTTCGAGCGGCCCATGGTTTGCGCCGTCGAATGCATGGCACCAGACATCGGGGCATGAGGCATTTGAGGGGAAGGATACACCATACCCTGCGCGGGAGGATAGTAATACGGAGACGCGCCTTGGGAAGGGTCCGGATAGAAAGAATTGGTCGAATAGCCGTAGGACATACGATGAGGAGCATTTGATATGACAGGCGAACCGAAGACCGAGGGGTCAGCGGCTGGGCCGCCAAAGGAAAACTGGTTGAAACTGTTGTAGGCATCCCTGCCTGAGACCGAAACGCTCGGATAATAAACTCCATAATCATGGCCGCCGGGTTGACCATAGCCGTACGATTGTCCAATAGATGGGTCGGACCGTTGGTGGTGAAGAGCACTGACAGCGCGTACTGTAGGACCTGCGGACGGGATCGGAACGGGCATCGGCATGCCGGATGCGTGGGGATCCAAACCGCCTGCGTAAGAGACCGCACGACCATGTGCCGCGGTGTTTGAATTGTGGGCTGGCCTTGTGCCAGAGTCGTCAACCGCAAGTGATCGCATCCCCCCACTCAGTTCGGCTTCGGTGTCACCAGCTTGGATCGACTCGAAGGGTACTGCGGGAAGACCTGTCGAGTAACCCGACACATTCGAACCGAAACTCGAATGTTGTAGCGCGGCGTTGTGTGGGGCTGCAGAGGGATAACGAGCAGCCCCATCTTGTGCATTGGGATTAGCGGAAAGGGCCGATGCTTGAGAAGAAGCAATTTGCTGCTGGCGAGTCGGTCGAAGCGCGAAGTGGTTAGCTGGTATTTCCTATAAATGAGGATAAGGTGGCCCATTGAGTTCTATGCATGGTACCTCGGAACTAATTACAAGCAAATGGCCAAACACTTACTAATTGAGAATGTTCACGACCGGGGCTGTTGGTCATGTCGTATTCCCACTCGCCTACGTGCGCCGTAGGATAGCCACGGTGGCTCATTGAAGGTGCTTTGAGCGCGTCCCAAACGGTAGGCAAAGGAGAGTGTGGGGAATCAGTCAGCGGCGCAGAGTCGACGAGGCTCGGGGACGAGGAAAGGGATGCAGTACGATTTGATAGGTTGTCAGAACTACCCGCGGGACTGTTCCAGACCTGCTCGAGTGTCATTAACGCGCCTCTTTTGTGAACAAAGCAAAAATACACACCGGCCACCCATTATACTTCGCAGACGATCCCAGCATCGCAGCCGAGTTGGGGCTAAGGTTTTGACCGTGTTGAACATTAGACTAATAGTGTAAAAACGTTAGCCTTAACTCTATTATGTGAAATAAAATACGCACCAGAGAGTCCGGAGATTGTCGAGCTGGAGAGTGGTGTCCGGATGAACCAGACGGCTTGCGAGAGGCGCTTCCAGTGTTGGCCATCCTATATGAAGGTACGGCGACTGGCATCAGGCTGAGGGAAGGTGGATCGAAAGGCAGTCGGAGATGAAACCGTCAAGGGGGTTTAAAAGAACGAGAGCTGGACGGAGCTGCGAGCGACCGGAAAGCTATCGTTGTTCAAGTTGGAAAAGAATTGAGTACTTCAAAACCGAGAGCCAGAAGTGACATCGTCACTTGGACGGCGAACTATAAGAATGTGAAACAGAAAAGCGAGCGAAAAGCTGTATAATTATCCAAATAGCACAGGAGCTACGGGGTCATCTTCCGATCTAATGGATCTGAAGGACATCATTAAATCAGCTGAAACACGACCGATGTATGGGAACATTCTATGTCAATCCATGAACCTGGTAAACTCTAATTAACTCACAGGTTGTTGACGGGGTCCATCTCGTAGGTAACCACACTTTCCCATTGCAGTCTTATCAATGATGACACTTCCGTGTTTACATCACGTTCTTTCTATGTTTAGCGGAATAAGATCTCATCGCGGATACTCTCGATGGAAAATGAGGGGCTAACTATTGGTCGTGCAACCCTCAAGCTCACGTAACGCTTGCCAAGGCGCCACCGACAAACAACACCCGCTTCAATGACTGGCCAACTACGTTTCAGCAACACCCCCGTCAACGGAGATGCTTGGACTTTTGTTGACACTTAGGATGAAAATATCTTCAACGAACTAACACTTTTAGATAATAATAATAAAACCATACGTGCTGACTGACACTCCTGGACCTCGACGCCAAAACACTCACTACAAGATCTGGGGACAACATTTTGTTGATAAAGTGTTGTGAATGCTTTGACCATTTTCCTGGGCTGCCGTATAAGGCACACAGAGATTGTGACCAGATTGCTGCATGCCTTGTATCACATCAAGAGTCCTAATTGAAATCTACGAGCTTGATTGATTCGGGTTAAATCCATAATCACAGGGGTTACTCACTCAATGCGGTACTAACATTCGCCGAATGTCATTACCGGGAGCGAAGCTACTGCCATTTGCCGAGATGGCCAATCTTTTCAGGCTACCAGGCAACGCACACACCACCGCAGTTGCAGTGCATGGTTGTTTTTGTTCACTTCACCTCTTTCTATAGCAGAATCGACTTTGATGAACACCCCTATTCTTTGCCGATTTTCATATTCTCCGGGGATAGCACTCCCCTGCGGGACGGCCCGAACCAGACGGATTTTTCGAGCCCGGTATGGATGATACGGTAGTACAGTGTTTCGCCAACCCCAAGCCACTTCCCCATACCGCCTCTCGGTTGTCCGGGGCGAAGCACGCTCACCATCTGTTAAATAGAATACCAGCCGAATCATTACAATTCCTCTACCCAATAAGTTAGCACAGAGAACGCACCGGGCGTGTGATGCCAGCGCCCGGTGGTCGATTACGCGAAGCCAAGAACGAACAAGACGAGTCCGGTCAACAGGGGCCTTTCACGTCCTCAATTCGAATATCGGTTATAAACAATTCTATTGAGGACCACAGGGCAGTCATCTAGTGGCGTTCGTATATGCTCTTATTTACTACTCAGACGCGTGCACAGCAGTGGGGTGGCTACGCGTCCCTCAAGTATACAAATCACTGATGTCTATATTTCGCACTAGTGTCCGTGGCGATTATGTCTGAACTTTCTTTTTGCCTCGACGTTTTGAAAATGTACACAAAGGCACATTCGCTCAACAAAAGCTCGTTTGGCAGAATTGCGCTTGAATACCTATAAAACTATTGGCAGTTCCGAAATAAGGACAAGGCTCTTCAATTGCCTAGGCCCAGGTGCCAATGTAGCAAGTCATCTAGGGCAGTCCCAGCATCTTTAATTCCCATAAATCATATTTTGTACGTGGTAACAAGCTCCCGTTCGTTTCCTTACATCTCTCCCCCGCCGATAATCATGTATTTATAACATGTGTGCCCGCATTTCCGAGCGTTTCTCATGGTTCGAGTCGAACAAAGCACTGGTTAACGGCATGCTTATCGCGAGTATCATATGTCCTGAGATTGGGTGTTTGTGAGTGCACATGTTCTTGTATTCTATCTTGAATAAGCAAATCACGAGGTTCAGCGAGGCACAGGGTAGTGGCAAGGTAGAGAACGAACGAACATAAATTCATGGTTCTTGCCATGTGCACGTCCACCCCGTCCGCATGCAGCAGACCTCAGTGCGCTGAAGAGCGAGCGTTCAAGCGTCGTGGGTTTCAGACCATCGACGAGGATGTATGCAGCCGGTTATTGTGCCCGGCTTGCACATGTCGTTCAACGCTCATACAACACGGGATAGACGGACGGGTAAATGAAGGAACCACCAAGATAGCTGATCAGACTTGGGTGCGTCGATTGAGCTAACTCACAAATGTCCGGGTATTCCACATCCGCGCTCAGCACGCTGTGGGTTTAGTTCACGGAATTACTAAGTTGAACATCTGGGAATCCGATCCTGAAGGAAAAAAGCAAGGGCTTTACCCAGTGGGACACGTTTCCCAGCGATGAGGACCGGATGCGTGTCGACGAAGGAGCTGGGAGCCAATTGGATTTGGGGCTTCGTTGGCCGAACTATGTGCCGTGGGCTACGGCACAATGAAGAGATGGTGGCGCGATTCATACCATTCAGCAAGGGCCTGATGGCACTGTGGGTTGTTTCTTTCATGTTGGTCCTGTACATCAACACGTCATTCTCTAAACGTCATAATTGGACACCAAATTGAGACCATTGCTTGTGGTATATGCGTGAAAAAAATGGAATAGACATTAGATTGTATCTTCAACAAAACAACGTAGCCAGAGTGTAGGTATATGGTCGCTGCCACCTTCGGATGAACGCATAACGACACCAAGCAAATCAAGATAACTTCCGCAAAGAATCTAGTTACGAGCCCTTGAAAAACCAGCTTGCTCGCTTGTCTAAGATGAAAAGGTAGGCGTGTTAGCGAGTAAAACTCCTACGTGTAAGTGTTGAACTTACTGTTCGAACTACACGTTGGAGTTATAGGAGTATCATCGCGGCAATCAGCGATAGGTCGACTGTACGTGCAGAATACTTACCTTCCATCCTCGGCTTGAACCCGTCCCAGTGGGCTGGCGCTGGAGCCCCCGAGGAACGAAGATTGCGCAGGGGTCGAGGGGGACTGAGAGGTCCCGCCTCCGCCGCGTAATGGCTTTGCAATCCTACCGAAGTTCGAAATACTTGTCGTAGTTTTCGTAGCTGAGGCGGGGATCAGGTTGCGAACAGTGGGACTGAACGGAAGAAAAACGTACTGCGGGCCTGTTCTAGCCTGTCTTTCACAGCAGAAAGCTGTTCTTCAAACTTCTGGTTCTGGACAGCCAATCGTCTATCAGCATCTTGGAGCATTGCCTCTAGATTCTGGATGCGCTCGGTCCGCGCCATAAGCTTGCGCTCCGCAATTCCGACCTCCTTCTTGAGTTGTGAATTCTGATCAACGAGCTAGTAATCGAGATAGTGGTCAGGTCAGCGGGCAATCTACCTGTTTTGACAGGCGGCATATGACGAACCTGTTTCTGCACGAGCGACAGTTGTTCCAAGTTTCTCTCCAAAAACGCCATTTTCTTTTGTTGCGTCTTGCTGTTGCTGTTGCGGATAACATTGTTATACTGCTCTTTCAACTCGTCCAGTTGGATCTCGAGCTCGACGACCTGATAAAGGAGATTAGCAAACCTAGTAGCAACCGCAATCATGATGATCGTTAACCTTTTCACAGCGGTTCTGGAGATCGCGGACGAGTCCTTTCTTGAGACCCTCAAATTCTGTGATTTGCAGGGTCAAGCCTTTGCGTGTACGTTCCAAGTCCTTCGCGCTCTCGGCCAGGTCCTTGCCCCCTTCAATTCCGGCGGACGTGGCGGCAAAGGCACGCTAAAACATGCAAGCGAGTGAGTTCAAGTCAAAAAGCGTTGTTATAACCCGATCATGTCGCAAGTCCTTAAACTGCCTATCTGATAAACTTACTTTCAATTCGTCGTTGACGCCCTTAAGTGTCTCCACTGTGTTGTTCATCAAACGAATATCGTTGGACTTCTGCTCCAACTGCTGCTTCAGGTCGTTGATCTCGGCCGCATGCGCTTCACGCTTTGCAGAGTACTGAGCTTCTAATTTGGACTGTTGTTCCAAATGAGCCCACATTGTCAAGCAAGGTGTGGAAGGTTCAGACGAACCTTGAGTTCAGCCATGGACTCTCCCGCATTTGTATTGTTTGTTTCTTCCGCATGAATGGTTTTCTCTGACGCGGGCAAACATGAGGATGTTTAGTTCAGCGAGAACCTAGAACAAGGTTAGGTGTAATGATGAATGGCTTACCGAACAAGTCCTCATAATCGGCCTCGACGGTAGTTAGCCTTTGTTCCAGCTCGTCTCTACGCCGGGAAATCATCTCTGTCTCTTCTTGGACTTGACGAAGACGATCCATAGCGTCCTGCGCAACGTTTTGTCCGTCGACTAATTGTCGACGGACATACTGGATATCACCTAGTGATAGAGCGGTGACGGCCTCATCGGTGTCTACCGCGTCAAGCTTCGACAAGACTGTACGAAGCTGTTCATCGCGTTCTGACAAGGAACCCTGCGATATCGGAAAGTTTAGGATACATGTGGCCGACATATTTTGCTGTTCATCACA
>JANWGL010002654.1:3731-22937 GCA_025200755.1 Ceratobasidium sp. C01 | reverse complement strand
TGTGATGAACAGCAAAATATATCGGCCACATGTATCCTAAACTTTCCGATATTGCAGGGCTCCTTGTCAGAACGCGATGAACAGCTTCGTACAGTCCTGTCGAAGCTTGATGCGGTAGACACCGATGAGGCCGTCACTGCTCTGTCGCTAGATGATATCCAGTATGTCCGTAGACAATTAGTCGACGGACAAAACGTTGCACAGGACGCTATGGATCGTCTCCGTCAAGTTCAAGAAGAGACAGAGATGATTTCCCGGCGTAGAGACGAGCTAGAACAAAGGCTAACAACCGTCGAGGCCGATTATGAGGACTTGTTCGGTAAGCCATTCACCATTATACTTAACCTTGTTCTGGGTTCTCGCTGAACTAAACATCCCCATGTTTGCCCGCGTCAGAGAAAACCATTCACGCGGAAGAAACAAGCAATACAAATGCGGGAGAGTCCATGGCTGAACTCAAGGTTTGTCTGAACCTTCCCCACTTTGCTTGACAATGCGGGCTCATTTGGAACAATAGTCCAAATTAGAAGCTCAGTACTCTGCAAAGCGTGAAGCGCATGCGGCCGAGATCAACGACCTGAAGCAGCAGTTGGAGCAGAAGTCCAACGATATTCGTTTGATGAACAACACAGTGGAGACACTTAAGGGCGTCAACGACGAACTGAAAGTAAGTTTATCAGATAGGCAGTTTAATGACTTGCGACGTGATCGGGTTATAACAACGCTTTTTGACCTCAACCCACTCGCTTGCATGTTTTAGCGTGCCTTTGCCGCCACGTCCGCCGGAATTGAAGGGGGCAAGGACCTGGCCGAGAGCGCGAAGGACTTGGAACGTACACGCAAAGGCCTGACCCTGCAAATCACAGAATTCGAGGGTCTCAAGAAAGGACTCGTCCGCGATCTGCAGAACCGCTGCGAAAAGGTTAACGATTATCATGATTGCGGTTGCAACTAGGTTTGCTAATCTCCTTTATCAGGTCGTCGAGCTCGAGATCCAACTCGACGAGTTGAAAGAGCAGTATAACAATGTCATCCGCAACAGCAACAGCAAGACGCAACAAAAGAAAATGGCGTTTTTGGAGAGAAACTTGGAACAACTGTCGCTCGTGCAGAAACAGGTCCGTTATATGCCGTCTGTCAAAACAGGTAGATTGCCTGCTGACCTGACCACCATCTCGATTACTAGCTCGTTGATCAGAATTCACAACTCAAGAAGGAGGTCGGAATTGCGGAGCGCAAGCTTATGGCGCGGACCGAGCGCATCCAGAATCTAGAGGCAATGCTGCAAGATGCTGATAGACGATTGGCTGTCCAGAACCAGAAGTTTGAAGAACAGCTTTCCGCTGTGAAAGACAGGCTAGAACAGGCCCGCAGTACGTTTTTCTTCCGTTCAGTCCCGCTGTTCGCAACCTGATCCCCGCCTCAGCTACGAAAACTACGACAAGTATTTCGAACTTCGGTAGGATTGCAAAGCCATTACGTGGCGGAGGCGGGACCGCTCAGTCCCCTTCGACCCCTGCACAATCCTCGTTCCTTGGGGGCTCCAGCGCCAGCCCACTGGGACGGGTTCAAGCCGAGGATGGAAGGTAAGTCTTCTGCACGTACATTCGACCTGTCGCTGATTGCCGCGATGATACTCCTATAACTCCATCGTGTAGTTCGAACAGTAAGTTCAACACTTACACATAGGAGTTTTACCCGCTAACACGCCTATCTTTTCATCTTAGCCAAGCGAGCAAGCTGGTTTTTCAAGGGCTCGTAACTAGATTCTTTGCGGAAGTTATCTTGATTTGCTTGATGTTGTTATGCGTTCATCCGAAGGTGGCAGCGACCATATACCTACACTCTGGCTACGTTGTTTTGTTGAAGATACAATCTAATGTCTATTCCGTTTTTTCACGCATATACCACAAACAATAGTCCCAAATTGGTGTCCAATTATGACGTTTGGAGAATGACGTGTTGATGTACAGGACCAACATGAAAGAAACAACCCACAGTGCCATCAGGCCCTTGCTGAATGGTATGAATCGCGCCACCATCTCTTCATTGTGCCGTAGCCCACGGCATATAGTTCGGCCAACGAAGCCCCAAATCCAATTGGCTCCCAGCTCCTTCGTCGACACGCATCCGGTCCTCATCGCCGGGAAACGTGTCCCACTGGGTAAAGCCTTTGCGTTTTTCCTTCAGGATCGGATTCCCAGATGTTCAACTTAGTAATTCCATGAACTAAACCCACAGCGTGCTGAGTGCGGATATGGAATACCCCGACATTTGTGAGTTAGCTTAATCGACGCACCCAAGTCTGATCAGCTATCTTGGTGGTTCCTTCATTTACTCGCCCGTCTACCCCGTGTTGTATGAGCGTTGAACGACATGTGCAAGCCGGGCATGATAACCGGGTGCATACATCCTCGTCGGTGGTCTGAAACCCACGGTGGTTGAGCGCTCGCTCCTCAGCGCACTGGGGTCTGCCGCACGCGGACGAGATGCACATGGCAAGAACCATGGGTTTATGCTGTTCGTTCTCCACCTTACCACTGCCCTGTGCCTCGCTGAACCTCGTGATTTGCTTATTCAAGATAGAATACCTCACAAACACTCAATCTCAGGACATATGATACTCGCGATAAGCATGCCGTTAACCAGTGCTTTGTTCGACTCGAACTACGAGAAACGCTTGGAAATGCGGGCACACATGTTAGAAATACATGATTATCGGCGGGGGGGGGGGGGAGATATAAGGGAACGAACGGGAGCTTGTTACCACGTACAAAATATGATTTACGGGAATTAAAGACGCTGGGACTGCCCTAGATGACTTGCTACATTGGCACCTGGGCCTAGGCAATTGAAGAGCCTTGTCCTTATTTCGGAGCTGCCAATAGTTTTACAGGTATTCAAGCGTAATTCTGCCAAACGAGCTTTTGTTGAGCGATTGTGCCTCTGTGTACATTTTCAAAACGTCGAGGCAAAAAGAAAGTTCAGACACAACCGCCACAGACATTAGCGCGAAATGTAGACATCAGTGATTTGTATGCTTGAGGGACGCGTAGCCACCCCACTGCTGTGTATACGTCTGGGGAGTAAATAAGGACATATACGAACGCCACCAGATGACTTGCCGGTGGTCCTGGATAGAATTACTCATAACCGATATTCGAATCGAGGACGTGAAATGCCCATGTTGACCAGACTCGTCTTGCTCGTTCTTGACTTCGCGTAATCGACAGCCGGGCGCTGGCATCACACGCCCGGTGCGTTCTCTTGCACTAACTTATTAGGTAGAAGAGCTGTGATGGTTCGGCTAGTATTCTATTTAACAGATGGTGAGCGTGCTTCGCCTCGGACAACCGAGAGGCGGTATGGGAAGTGGCTTGGGCGAAACACTGGGCTGCTGTATCATCCACACCGGGCTCGAACAATCCGTCTGGTTCGGGCCGTCCCGCAGGGGAGTACTATCCCCGGAGAATATGAAAATCGGCAAAGAATAGGGGTGTTCATTAAAGTCGATTCTGCTATAGAAAAAGGTGAAGTGAACAAAAACAACCATGCACTGCAACTGCGGTGGTGTGTGCGCTGCCCAGTAGCCCGAAAAGGTTGGCTATCTCGGCAAATGGCAGCAGCTCCGCCCCCGGTAATAATGTCATTCGGTGAAAGTTAGTAGCGCATTGAGTGAGTAACCTGCCCCTGTGAGGATTTAGCCCGAATCAATCAAGCTTGTGGATTTCAATTAGGACTCTTGATGTGATACGAGACGTACAGCAATCTAGTCACAATCTGAGCATGCCTTATACGGCACGCCCAGGAAAATGGACAAAGCATACATAATGTTATATTAACAAATTATTGTCCCCAGATCTTGTTAGCGTCGAGGACTAAGAGTGTCAATCGACACGCATTTTTATATTCATCTAAACCCGTTGTTTCGCTGGAGGTACCTTGGCCCCGAGTACGAACAAAAGGCCTAGCATCTCCGTTGACGAGGATGCCACTGAAACAGTCATTGAAGCGGGTGTTGTTTGTCAGTGGCGCCTTGGCAAACGTTACGTGAGCCTGAGGGTTGCACGACCAATAGTTGGTTCCTCGTTTTCCATCGAGAGAATCAGCGATGAGATCTTATTCCGCTAAACATAGAAAGAACGTGATGTGAGCACGGAAGTGTCATCGTTGATAAGTCTGCAATGGGAAAGTGTGGTTACCTACGAGATGGACCCCGTCAACATCCTGTAAGTTAATTAGAGTTTACCAGGCCTGTGGATTGACATAGAATGTTCCCAGATATCGGTTATGTTTCAGGCTGATTTAATGATGACTATTAGATCGGAAGATGGCCCCGTCGCTCCTGTACTATTTGGATAATTATACGGCTTTTCGCTCGCTTTTCTATTTCACATTAGTTCGCCGCCAGTGACGATGGGTCACTTTTGACTCGGCTTTGAGGTCTCTATCTACTTAATTCCTTTCGAACTTCAACTACGATTTCCGGTCGCTCGCAGCTCCGTCGGACTCTCGTTCTTTTTAAACCCCCTTGACGGTTTCATCTCCGACTGTCGTTCGATCCACCCACCTTCCCTCAGCCTGATGCCAGTCGCCGTACCTTCTTATAGGATGGCCAACACTGGAAGCGCCTCTCGCAAACCGTCTGGTTCGTCCGGACACCACTCTCCAGCTCGACAATCCCCGGACTCTCTGGCACGTATTTTATTTCACATAATAGAGTTAGGGCTAACGTTTTTACACTATTAGTCTAATGTTCAACACGGTCAAAACCTTAGCCCCAACTCGGCTGCGATGCTGGGGTCGTCTGCGAAGTATAATGGGTGGCCGGTGTGTATTTTTGCATTGTTCACAAAAGAGGCGCGTTAATGATACTCGAGCAGGTCTGGAACAGTCCCGCGGGTAGTTCTGACAACCTATCAAATCGTACTGCATCCCTTTCCTCGTCCCCGAGCCTCGTCGACTCTGCGCCGCTGACTGATTCCCCACACTGCTCTCCTTTGCCTACCGTTTGGGACGCGCCCAAAGCACCCTCAATGAGCCACCGTGGCTATCCTACGGCGCACGTAGGCGAATGGGAATACGATATGGCCAACAGCCCTGGCCGCGAACACTCTCAATTGGTAAGTGTTTGGCCATTTGCTTGTAATTAGTTCCGAGGTAACTCAATGGGCTACCTTATCCTCATTTATAGGAAATACCAGCTAACCACTTCGCGCTTCGACCGACTCGCCAGCAGCAGATAGCTTCTTCTCAATCATCGGCCCTTTCTGCTAATCCTAATGTGCAAGATGGCGCTGCCCGTTACCCCTCCACCGCCCCACACAACGCCGCGCTACAGCATTCAAGTTTCGGTTCGAACGTGTCAGGTTACTCGACAGGCCTTCCCGCAGTGCCCTTCGAGACGATCCAGACTGGTGACACCGAAGCCGAACTGAGTGGGGGGATGCGATCGCTTGCGGTTGACGACTCTGGCACAAGGCCGGCCCACCATTCAAACACCGCGGCACATGGACGTGCGGTCTCTTACGCAGGTGGTTTGGATCCCCACGCATCCGGCATGCCGATGCCCGTTCCGATCCCGTCCGCAGGTCCTACGGTACGCGCTGTTAGTGCTCTTCACCACCAACGGTCCGACCCATCTATTGGACAATCGTACGGCTATGGTCAACCCGGCGGCCATGATTATGGAGTTTATTATCCGAGCGTTTCGGTCTCAGGCAGGGATGCCTACAACAGTTTCAACCAGTTTTCCTTTGGCGGCCCAGCCGCCGACCCCTCGGTCTTCGGTTCGCCTGTCATATCAAATGCTCCTCATCGTATGTCCTACGGCTATTCGACAAATTCTTTCTATCCGGACCCTTCCCAAGGCGCGTCTCCGTATTACTATCCTCCCGCGCAGGGTATGGTGTACCCTTCCCCTCAAATGCCTCATGCCCCGATGTCTGGTGCCATGCATTCAACGGCGCAAACCATGGGCCGCTCGAAACGTGATTTACAGGTGAGTAGTGCGAGCCGCATTGTCTCGAACGCCAAAGTCTGATCGTTGGTTGGCACATAGGGAACATTCGGCGCCCATCGACAGTCCCAACAACTCACACATCAGCAACGTATGCTAATCTCTGCGATGCCACCAGGAACGGGACCGATCGTCCCTTCAGACGCCTTCCCGCAATATAGTGTCTCCAACCAGCTGTTCGGGATGGGTCAGGGACTTAGCACTATCCTCCATTCGCAGCCGACGTACGGCTTCCACTCTAGGCCAGCACGCCCAGCAGTGGGGTTTGCACAAGTTCGTCAGGAAGTCGCTTTGGATCCCTCGGCAACGGGGCGCAGCCCTCTCCTAGAACAGTTTAGGGCGGACAAGTCGAAGACCTGGCAACTTCGGGTGAGCTACAGGCTACCCTTTTTGTATTTGCTGGTTGTCTAATAACCTTTTGTGATGTCACAGGACATTCGGGGGCACGTCGCCGAGTTTTGTGGTGATCAACATGGCTCGCGATTCATTCAGCAAAAACTCGAATCCTCGACTGACGAGGAAAAAGAGGCGATATTCTCCGAGTTGGTCCCGAGTGGCCTTTTATCTCTTATGACGGATGTGTTTGGAAACTATGTGAGTGCCGAGTATCACTACTCGCGCGCTATTCTGACGGGCTCGGTACCAGGTTGTGCAAAAACTTTTCGAGTTCGGTTCGCTCGAACAGCGTAATCTGTTGGTTGGTGTCATGGAAGGGCATATGCTACCCTTGTCCCTTCAAATGTATGGGTGTCGGGTGGTTCAAAAGGTATGTCCATTGGTGAATCAGCGTATATAGACTCTGATTGCGGGTATATGCGCCGCAATAGGCTATCGAATGTATCACTACCGAGCAACAGGCCGCATTCGTTCATGAGATTGAGGCTGATGTGATGCGATGCGTCAAAGATGCAAACGGGAATCATGTGAGTATTGGATACAGCCGTTATAGGATCTGCTAACCGTCTTTATCAAGGTTATCCAAAAGCTAATCGAGCGAGTCACGCCTGACTTGCTGGGTTTTGTCACAGCATTCCAAGGGAACGTCTATGACTTAGCCACCCATCCTTACGGCTGCCGCGTTCTACAACGTTGTTTCGAGTATCTCCACGAGCCTCAAACCAGACCGCTTATCGATGAATTGCACAAGTACACCACGCAACTCATGCAAGACCAGTTTGGGGTGAGTAAGCTGGTTCAGTTCCGTCAACGTGAACTTACTCTCTGTGTAGAATTATGTGATTCAGTTCGTGCTCGAACATGGAGCACCAGCAGATCGGGAGTGGATTTTGCATAAGCTCCGGGGCCAAATGGTGCAAATGGCCAAACACAAATTCGCATCGAATGTGTGTGAGAAAGCCCTCGTAACGGCTGACTCCGAATCGCGCCGGCTCTTGATCGAGGAGATTATGACGCCAAGGCCTGACACGGTCAACCCAATTGTGCTGATGATGAAAGACTCCTTTGCTAGTAAGTCCCGTTGCTTGACGCTCACTCTTATCGAGACTGATTTGTTTAACCGCTAGACTACGTACTTCAACGAGCGCTCCAAGTCGTTGAGGGCGACCAGCGATACGCGCTTATCACCAAAGTCAAGCCACAGCTCAGTAACATGCGGCGCTATTCCAGCGCATATAGCAAGCATCTCGCCTCCAGTAAGTCCGCTCCACCGCCTTTGAAACTCAGTTTAGCTGACAACCTTCATAGTCGAGCGCCTTCTGAGTGAGCGGCCGGGCGAAGAGCCTAGCCTGCTTCGTGGCCTCCCGTCGTCTGATGCGCCCGCCCCAGCCATGGTTCGTCCCTAAACTAATTACATGACCTCCGTTGCGACCCGCGTACTGGTCGCGCGCGTGGTTATCGGCCATACATCGTCGCAAATACATCATTCCAGTATAACATAAACCCTCCTTAGCAGCCCTTGTTATCTTTTCCTTGTCAGATATGCCTCTTTTCCCACGTTCAAGCCTTTCTTTCATCTTGTGTCTAGTTTTGGCCCTATTCGCGGACCATGTTTTTGGTTTGTTAATTTTGTTTCTGAATTTCTCTGTTCGAATCGGCTTCGCTACAATCCGCCCGTCTTGGAATTCGTTCGTGTGCCAGAAACTTTGTCGTACATCCGTTCATCTTGTCTTAATTCGCCTTGGTAGCTCTCGCTTCCTGCCTACTTGTCAAACTGTCATACACTAGCACCCGCTTTGTCACACTCACTACAATACCACAGCAATCAATCAAGTGCTCTCCTCATACGTATATATATAGTGTGATCTATTAGCATTGATTTCTAAAACAATGATCACCTGATACAAATAGGTGTTCGCTGGCCCGTTATTTGTCCTCTGTTAGCTACCACAAATTGTTTCACCATCACGCTTCCCCTTGCGGTTTGGGTTGCTTGGATTCGTCTACTGGCCCCTACTTTGAACGACATTTCTATGTACGAAAGCTTTGTTGTATAGCAGGCCGGCCTGACATTTCCAGCGTTGTAAATTAGACACCGCTGACTTGTGTGGAAAGCTCTTCACGTCTGGATCCCCAAGAACAACGCTTGTGCTTGTGTCGGTACAAGATAACTTTTGAAATTCTGCCGAAATCCGCTTGACTGTGCCGCGTTACGGACTGCTTAGACATCGTTGGACACGTCAATCATGTCTCACGCTCTGCTGCTGCGCTTGTTTCTCGCGCCTTCATTTTTTTCGGTGCACGTCGCTTTACAATATCTCAAAACCTATCCTGATAACATTGGAATCACTCACTATCTAACTGGCCGACTAAGAGAGTTCGATCTGAAAGAACTTGAGGATGTATGGGGATTTATCTGGTGTGTCTTGATTCGGGTATACAACACAAGCAAACTCACCTTCTACATAGCCATCTACTTGTAACACGTCCGTCTAAGTCAACGGCACTGGAGGTGTTCGTCATCGAAAAGGCGGAACAATCAACACATATCGCGACTTTGGTACGCGGAATACTACTCCTAGGGGGCAACTGATAGATGATTTCGTAGACGCTTTGGTTCATGCAAGCGACCCTAAATGACCTTGCTCAGAATCAAACCCGCCGAGGAACGAGCAAATCGGAATCATTCACTATATGCCAACGAGTCATCCTTAAGTGCCATGATATTATATATGGAGACCTTCCTCAAGCATCAGCTGCGCCGTACAGTGGGCTCCAAGTGAAGCCTAAGTCGAGGTTTGGCCGAAAACGAATCAAGCCTTACGCAGTGCCGGCGTTGGTCGGGATGGGGGCCATGCTAGCCGGAGCGCCTGGTATGCCCGCTCTAACACCCATTACTGGCCAGATCGCCATCGAACAAGGCCGAAAGGAAGAGGAACACCAGATGAGCGGAGTGGTTCGGGACGCCGAGGAAGCAGCGCCGCGGGGATCTATGGCGTCGCGTACAGATTCGCCGACTGAAGATGACGACGACACAGGATATGACTCTCCGGTCCCAGATACCTCATCTGTACCTGCTCCGAAGCTATCTCAGAAGCTCTCCGTTTTCACACAAAGCACTTCCTCTGTTCAGACAGTAACGGCCGCTCGGACCAGCCCATCGCTCGCTAGACCTCCTCGATTATCGGATGACCCATTTGGTCAACTTGACCCGCCAACGCCTCCCACAACCAAGTCTAGCTTGCCTCCAACCCCATTCTTTCAATCTACCCCTTCAGTGGGCCTTCGCTCAGGCTTGGTTCGAGCCAATTCACTCAGTTACAACGCACAACAGGATACAGTCTTACAACGGTATGACGTATTAACTCAAAGCCAGCTCCTGCGGGGTCATTATTGTCGCGGAGAGGTGCAATTCCTTTTGACATTGGAAAACATCTCGAATCGATTGCTTGTTGTTCCTAAGCTAGCGCGGGTCAGTGCTTTGAGAGCAGAGCTTACCAGTCTCAACAACAAACTACCAGCTGAAGTGAGTCTTTTTTGCAGTGTTGGTGCGTTTACTTAGCACATTGGTTCAGGTATGCGTCCCCATGTGGTGCCCGTCGTCGGATAAATGCTCTCCCGACTCCATGATTACTCAACCTCACCATCGAATAGTACGAATACCCCCTGGCGAGAGCGTCGTACTCAACTCAGCCGAACGGGCACCATACGTACTCATTGTGGAGTTCCTCAATAATGACTTAGATTTCGATCCAGCGAAGCGCATGAATAAGGAAGTGCTGAAGAGGCTCGTCTCCCAAAAACCTGGCTCCCGAAGTACCCTCCCTTCCCATCTACCCATAGGCGCCAATTCCGCTCGTAATATTTCGGCTACCGAGAGACCACCTTCATGGAGTGAATCTACTGTCGTTGACAACTCAGGGGATTCCGTCACGACTGCGGAGCCCGCGAGTACGATCGAAGTAACACCACCCACGCCACTTGACCCACCTGAGGACGAGGAAATAGATCTGGTTGAACAGCTTTACGGGAACAACCTTTCTCTTCGTGATGAACCAGCGGACCTGACCGACACCGTTGTTTTACCGGCGCCCCCGAAAAATAAGGTCCTTGACATGAATCGATGGCAAATGGGATCTGCGCCCTCTACGCCCGGCATCGGAGGTCCTTCTAGCACACTCCCACGAACTCCACATTTGTCTAGTCTATCCGCCTCGAAATTCACCGCACCAGCAGATACACCACTGAATGACAGCCCATTCTCAGGGCAACAAGACACGTTGTCCATGGAAGACTACTCTGAACGTATGCGAACTGCGGCGGTGATGCTAGCGCAGCTCAACACGAACCTCGTGCGTGAGCCCGTCACGGCCATTACCGCTCCAGGAGCAGCGCCGGCCATTCAGCCTACCCCCGGGCAAGACACTGGCTCCGGAGTCTTGAGCTGGATTCCCGGTACTGGATGGATCATGGGTTCTGGCGGGACTGGGTCTAGCGCCGGCGGTAATGACCCACCTCCCGCCATGAGAATGCGCTTGCAACCTACAGAGGCGGCGGCCATTCGCGAGCGAATTATGACGGAGATGATTGGACTTGAAGACCAGCGCATGGCCCGCATGATGGAGCACGGTGAAGGCGAAGGGATTAAAGGGATTTCAGATCCAGGTCGCGCGTCAAACACCAAAGAGGACGAGGCGATTGTACGCCGCGAGTTGAACCGTGCAGACCCGTCAGGTAAGAGACGTGTACTAATTTCATCTCGTTTAAAATTAAATTTCAATCGACTGCTCTAGCCGCAGTATTTCGAGAATCTTGGGCAGGCAAGAAGGCTAGAATCAGGGTCGGGAGTCCGTACGGGCATTTAGCTAACTGGGATGTGAGTGCTCAGCTGACTACATTTCTAGATTGAACTGACGGTATTTCAGTGTGTATCCGTCATCGTCAAGACTGGAGCAGACCTAAGACAAGAGCAACTGGCCACGCTGCTTATCAAAGAGTTTGAACATATCTGGAAGGAAGAGAACTGTGCTTGTTGGGTTCGATAGTAAGTTTCAGGTCGTTTGCACGTAGACTAGGGCTGATTCTAGGCCTGCAAGCTTTAGAATACTTATCACGGGGTCTAACTCGGGGTTGGTAGAGACAATCACGGCACGTCCCTACTGTATGATCCGCTCGCGATTTCTCACTCATTGGGTTTCTTTCTGTATAGGATGCGGTCTCCATTCATTCCATCAAAAAAGCCGAGTACGCTCGCCGTATCGCAGAGGGCAACTTTGGACATGTGACCCTCCTCGATCACTTCATCAATGTAGGTACTCTGGCCTTATCGACCCAACCAGAAAGCCAATATCCTTGTTACAGACGTATGGTGACCCATCATCTGTAAAGTTCGCAAGAGCTCAGCGGAACTTTGCGAAGTCGTTAGCAGGTTGGTCTTTCAAGTAATTTCTGTTACGTCTTATTGAGCGAAAGTCGTAGGTTACTCGGTTGTGACATTCTTGTTACAAATCAAAGATCGACACAACGGAAATATTCTTCTGGACCGAGAAGGGCACCTCATTCATATCGGTAGATATATTAACAATTTACTATCACATTTGTGGTTCGATACTCATATTCGCACGCTTAGACTTTGGGTTCATGTTGTCCAACTCTCCTGGGAATATGGGATTTGAGTCTGCTCCGTTCAAGTTACCTCTTGAATATGTGGACATTTTGGGCGGAGTTGAAGCGGAGCCCTTCAAGGAGTTCAAGCAGCTATTCCTTGAAGGGTTTTTGGCCGTTCGAAAGCACAGCGATCGAATCATCAGTGAGTTCCTGGCGCGTAGACAAATATTACTCCTAATTGACCACCCATATTTTTTCAGCGCTTGTCGACTTAATGCAAAAAGGTAATGACTGAAGAGAAAGCCGGTAGTCTGTCTAACCGTATGACGCTAGATTCCGCATTCCCGTGCTTCGCCGCTTTTGGAGAGCAAACCTCAGAATTGCTCAGAGACCGCTTCCAGTCCTCTTTGACAACCTCGGGGGTCGCAGAGTATGCTGAGCGGTTGATCGTTACCTCACTTGGGTCCGCATGGACACGGCTATACGATTCGGTACGCGTTTATTCACCTAGGGGCGTCGTTCTTCGAATATTCACACTCGTTTCCTCTGGGTCCTCCGTACTTCTAGTTCCAATACTACTCACAGTCAATCTTGTAATCATCGATCGAATTTTATCCCGAATACCACATCCCTTCTCCGCGTATCGTTTTCGGCCTGTGATTTTGTTTCTTTGTCGAGTATTAACAGATAGGGGTAGTATATCATGAGGTAAACACGACGTGCAGGGTATAGGGAAGTCGGCGGCAGAGGGCGTGTCCCCTGAAAGTACACGGCCTAATTATGCAAGGTTAACTATATTGCAATCGCCGTCAAAGGATAGGGGTCTACCCCGTTGTATGCGCCGCTAATCCCCCACCCTGCCATTTCATCTGGGTCCCCAGACCGCGTGTTGTTCATCATACCATTTCGGTTCAAGGTGTTCGTTCGTATGACTTGGGACAGATAACTGTGACTCTCGAAATGATGTACATGCCCGAGAAAATCACTTTACCGTATTTTCTGACTTGAACAGATTGCCACCCTTGACTATCACAACGAACCCAGGTTAAAATATAGCGGCTGACACCGGAAATAAAGGATCGACTCGGCGTGGCATGCAGGCTGTGTGCGAAGGCCATTGTCAACGTTGTTGTGGCTACCTATAGGCTCAGGACAGTCGCTGCGAGATCCGGGATCGTCGTGTAGACCGAGGTTTGTTCGGCGACGATACCTAGGGTGTATTCTGCAGGGTTGTGGCCTGCCAGTCGGTTATCCTATATCCTCTTCACAAAATCGCGGATTTCTAAATTCATAATATTGTGATACGAGACGCAGGCGGCAGTACATCATACAGATCTAAACGATTCATGCGAACCGGTTCTATCTTATACCACCTTCTCTATTTCTCCGGAAGACCGCGTTTAGTGAACTCCTCCTTGAGGACCTTGGATACGTCCGCATGAACGACATCAACAGGGCGGGTGGAGTCGATCTGGGTTGGAGTTGATAATAAGCAGCTGCAATAGACGCTGGGATTACAGCACTTACGGTGATGACTTTGCCTTCGGCGCGGTACTTGTCAACCACCGGCATACTGGTCTCTACGAACGTGCGGAAACGCTTCTTGATGCTCTCTACGTTATCGTCCTCGCGTCCACTGGTCTTTCCACGCTCAAGAAGACGCTCGAGCATGACTTCCTCAGTCGTATCGAAGAACAAAACGAAACTCGACAAGCACACCTGCAATAAACCGAGACCAGCATTTAGTCTCGTGGTATCCTCCCCGGATGGGGCAAATTAGAACTCACCGTCTCGTCAAACTTGATTGCTTGGTCCATCTTCCGCGGGAACCCATCAATCAAGAATCGTCCGTGACCATTCTCCCAGCCAGCGCCCGGGTGAGATTGGTTAAGCTGGGCGCGCATGGCGTTCTCGAGGAGCTTGACAGTGACTTCCATAGGGACGATGGCGCCGTCACGGATGTACTGGCTGATGAGCTCGCCAAATTGGGATCCTTCGCGTTTTTGCTCTTCGCGCAGCAAGTCTCCGGCTGATTTTACACGAGTTTTTGGGTTATTTTATGTTATACCGAGCGTTGTAAGCCCTGAATACTGACCTGAGAGATGGACGAAGCCAAAGTCTTCGACGATGCGCGCGCATTGAGTGCCCTTTCCTGCGAGACCACTTGATTAGTCGATAAAACGCGTCAATTGTGTCGAAAAACATACCAGCACCAGGTCCACCCAGAACAAAGATCACCATAACCTTCGAATCAAAGGCCGGTGTCTCTGCCGCGGTAGTCGTCGCGGCAGCGGCGCTCGAGCCCTCTGTCGGGCTCAACGGTGCGTCTCCCTCCTTCTTCTTGCCAATATGCAATACTTCTTTAGTCTTATCGATAAGTCCCATGGTTTCTAACTAGTTCTTTCGTGAAGATGTATTCGTCGCAGTCGCGTCTTCGTGATAGATAGGGGGTGTCAACGGATTCGCGGCCTGTCGAGGTTGTCGAGAGGCAGGATTAGTCTGTGCGCGTTTGTTCACCAGTAAAGCGTACGAGGCAAAAGCAAGAACGGGGAGAGAAAGCAAGAGGACCGGATTGGGTGCTGTTCGGCGTGGGGGAGGCATGTGCGTTGGGTCTCCTTTATGGGGGTTTGTTACGTCATGTCACGCTCACGTGTATGGGGTGGCTAGCGTGGCTAGGCTCGTTGAATTGCAAGTCTTTCATTTGTTCGCTTTTAATTTGATCATTATGCTGCTCCTCTTCCTTTTAATCGATGAGGAAGATCTAGACAAGCACAGCACGTTCAAAACATCAAATGTTAACATGCCATTACTGCGTTGTTTATACTTGCACTACCAAACCTTATAATAGAAATACAACCCATAGCTAGGCCCGTGGAACGAGAAAAGACCAGGCAAAATGAGACAAAACAGAACACATATCATACTAGCACATCGACCGAAACATATCTGGATTCGAACAAACTCAACGAAATAGATAGACCCACCCCTGGAACTATTCAAGATGGGATGGGAATAACGAACAAAATGACTATCATAGGTATGGTCACACCCGCCGCCAGCCAAAACGACCTCGAGAAAATCTCCCAATGCACACGTCGGACGAGCTCGGACGGGATGTTTATCATCGGGCCGTATAACCCCAATGCCTTTGGGTCCGAGAGCTCCAAATCCATCTCGCTCGCAAACATCTCGTCGTCCATGTACTCGAACTCGGACGCGGAGTCGGGCGGTGTAGGGAGTGCGTCGGGCGGGCGTCGAGCACGGTTAGGTTGGGGACTGAGCGCGGAGAGGTCGAAGCCGCCGAAAGCGGAAGAGGTAGGAGTAGGAGGGTGTCGGTGGAAGGTTTTACATTTACGGAGTTGAGAGGGGTACGAGTTTCGAATATATGCGCGAGCGGGAGGAGAGAGTGGGGATATGTCGTCTACATAGTGTGACTCCGAAGTCATGTCGAAAGTATCTCCTGAGCTTTTGACGCTGCTATCGTACTCCCGCTCAGGTTCGACGCGGAATCCAAAGGCTCCTGGTTGAGGTTTCGAGGAGGACAGACTACTCTCCAAGTCTCTAAGAGGATATCGTTTCTTGGTCGCGGGAATAGGCAGTATCCGACGGACTTTCTCCACCGCGAGCGTAGTACGTGGTTTCCTCTGACCTCGACTAGACCTATACCTAATACGCGCAGGGATAATAGGATCCGCCGAGTCCTTCCCAATACTCCCGCCCATTCGCCTATAATCCGCTGGCGTCGGCGCGGGCCGCTCTTTAAACATCAACCTACACTGCAACACGAAAATCTCATACGGGTACAACTGCCTAGCGTCTCCAAATACGAAGATCGCCGGGCAGATCTAGCCGCAGGCGTAAGCCCAAGCGCGCCAGAACCAGGACCAGAGCCAACTCACTCCGTTCAGGACCGAGAACAAGACCCACCACGCCATGAGGAATAGAGGGGTCACGATCATCCGCAGTGCGCGCGGTCGACGGTGGACGATGAGAGAGACGCTAGCGGCTGTTGCGGCGAGCATGTATACGGCTGAGGCAGCATAACCTAGTCTATCGTGTGCTCTTCCAGAGTTGCTGAACGCCAGCTGGAGGAATCGAGTGAGAGACTGCTTAAGCATCCCTTCGACCTCGTTCTTGATCCTATCCAAATCCTTTGGACTAGGATACTCCATCGAGTTCTGCTCAGCGGAATAAAACCCCGCATCCTTCTGCTCGTCCGACCCGCTCCCCTCCTCCCAAGCCTCTTTTCTCTGCTTACGAGGAGTCTTCCCCGAACCAGGTTTCACCAAATGTCGAATAGGATCAATCGCATCCGCCGTCAAGTTAAGCTCATACTGCGACGACGGATCAAAGAAAAGTTGCCTCGCGCGCTGAAATGAACGAGCAAGCGGAACACTAGATCTTCGGGTCTCCAAATGAATATCAAATGTCGACGAGTTGGGGCTCTCAAAGCCAAAGCCCGTAGGCTGACGGTCTTCCCACGCTTCATACGAAAGAGAGTACTGCTGGAACCAGAGATGGAAGTACCTAGACCAAAGACGGGTTGATCGAAGCTCGAACAGAAAGAAGCACGGGGACTTACAAGTTCTCGGCGCTTCGTTCGAGGTATAATAGGTATTCTTCGAATTCGCGGAGAGAGAGCTGAAAGCGAGGTGTTTGAATTAGCGGTTGTTACGTCTAAGCGAGGTACCGAGCGGACCGCACCGGCGAGGCGTGTTTGTCTTGCAAAATGTCGGAGAGGGGAATGTCGTACTCCGGGATAACTGCGGCCAGCTCAGTACAACATATGATAAGCAGATTGGGAGCACAGTAGACTCACCAGTGTACCTCTTCTTCCTCGGGATCGCAGGCGGCGGCGGAGGGTTCTTCATTCGCGCCGGCAAAGACTTGACACCCGCCACGTTCACAGCCCAACTCATCGGCTGCTCGTTACTCGACGACGGCGAAAGCACAGGCATCCGAAACGGCAACCTCTTCTCCCACCTAACCTCTCCCCCTCCCTCTCTCCTCGCCCCCTCCTCCTCCCACGCAAGATGGTTGGAAAAATCCGAAAGCGGGATCTCCGTAGTTTGATCCATTACCGAGTCAGACAAACGAACAACTGACTGGGGGGAGGCAAGGGGTGGCGACCACGCCTCCTCGTATTATAATATACGTTTACGCAGCCTCTCTTTTCTCGATTGATTTCAGGTTGTCTTCATATGGGTGTGCGCTGGAGCTCGAGATCGAGGGAGAGTGGTGGAGGTGTCGATTTGAATTGGGAGTGGCTGAGTTTAAGTGTCATCTATTTGACGTGCTGATATGAACTTCACGTGTCCGCCGACGTCCAAATGATTTTAATTCTGCCTTAACCAGCGGGCGGAAAAACGGACTGCTTACGCATACAGTAGTGATTATAAGAATATAAGAGTATACACGGTATCATAAAGCATATAAGGTATGTTGTACACATCCCGGTCCAGAACACTGTCACCTTTCATTAATCCCAAACTCAAACCAAAAAACGTCTGACCACCATCTCATACTCAATAAATCAACGAACCAAGCCTATTGTCATTCCACAAGTCACAGCCAAAGCCACCGCCGCACACCGAACCGTTACAACCCACTGAGCCCGCTTCACCACTGGAGAATGTATAAGCGTCATGGGTCCAAGCAGACTCCGAGGCCACGGCCATATCTTGGTCGGCCCACTCGATTCCGGCTCCGACGGTTGTTTACTCCCACGACGGCTGCTACTCTCTCTTGTCACCCAATCGAGCGTCGGGTTAGATTTGTGGGGCCGCGCCTCGCCCAGACCTCCATCCTCCTGTTTCACACCGGGTGCAAAGATGTCTGGAATCGCACGTCTCCATCGAGCGGCATATTCCGGTCCCTGGACTAGTGGCGCCAATGGAGCAAGAGCGCCACGCGAGCTCGTTTCGGGTAAAGGTGGATCCACAGTTTGTCGGGAGCCGACTTGCGTATCGTCAGGTTGCGGGAAAGGATAGGACGTAGTCGGAGGATAAAGTACTGGCATATATTGGTACGGCGCGTTCTCTTCGAATGCGTCTGAGACTACGATCCCGAAGTCGTTCTCTTCGGTGAACTCGCCAGGGCTGTCTGGAGGGTCGGACTGGGAGAATTGGAGGTGGAACTGTTGGGACTCGAGCTGCTCTTCCCACCCCACCGACATATCCACCGCGCCGCGGCGAGCAGCCGTCAGAGCCGGAGGCGGTGGAGCCAACCCTGGAGCCGGCCCTGACTCCTCGCTGGTAGGTGCAGCTTCGATGTTGAATGATTGCCGCGTCAAGTCCTTCGTCCTCCTCGGGGGCGGCAACTTCAGATCCATCGCCGCGGCCTGCTCTACCTCGCCCCGCCCGCCCAACTCCAACGTGTTCCCGTCGTCCTCGCCCTCTCGACGCCCAAACATCCTTAACATCCCTTCACTCTTCCTCTTTCCCGCATTGAGATAGGACCATAGCTGGTACGCTCGCTGTGGTGGCGCAGGCGTCGATACAACCGAAGGCGGAGGAAGAACGGACGTCGCAGCAGAGGCTTTCCTATTCCACGAGTAGGGCGGTGGGACTTCATCGGGCGGTGGTGCGAGGGAATAGACAGGAGGGGGTTTGACGTCTGGGGGTACGGGTCGTCGGAGCTCGTGAGGGTACAGCTGTCGTGCATCGCCTATCACATAAATCCCTATACAATGCTGTAGAAGCAAAAAGAACGCAATCAGTATCAAGGTGTAATTCGATCTTGAGGATAGACCCCATTTCTTCATGATGCGTCGATCAAAGTTGATGAAATGAAAGAACTCACCCCATTGAGAGATATCAGCACAAACCAGACTCCCACCCATATCAACGGCAAACTCCCAACGATCATGCCTTTGCCAGAGACTTTGGCAACCCCTAGAGACCAAAGTGCCATCCCCGCTGCGAGAATCACCCATCCCAGCAAGTTTCCCAAACACGAATGCCACAGCCCACTATTGCAAAAGGCGAGCCGAACGAACCGTTGGCAGGCCATGCTCAATGCCGCATCAACTTCGCGCAGGATAGCATCGAAAAGACCAGGTTCAGGCTGATTGGGAAATGAAGGGAGTTTGTCTGTCAACTCTGGAAACGAACAAGGGAAAAAAGTCAGGCCTGATCCCTCGAGGGAGAACCCTACAAGTCAACTGGACGTACCTTGACTTTCGA
>JANWGL010002653.1:0-10534 GCA_025200755.1 Ceratobasidium sp. C01 | reverse complement strand
CCCTATTGGGCATCGTCTCAGTTTAAACAATGACGCCTAAAAAGGGAATAAGAAGCTCACAGATTTGGTCCGGACCCAATGTTGAATGCAACACCACCATTCCCCAACACAGGGTAGGGCGTTACTGCTCCGTTTGTCCTGCCCAACCCGGGGAGCGTGTGCCAAGACACACCCCCGGCGCTCGAATTATGCGTAGGATGTATTGCTTCAATAGATACACCCCCGTCGCCTTCCACGAACCCTTTAAACCCAGAGGTCGGGCTTCGTCCGTATGCGACTAGATTTACCTGCACGGTCGTGGATCCACCTGCTTGCTTCGATCCCCCGGATTTAAGCGTAATCGTCCCGGAACCGGTTGCGGAGCCTAGCTTGGTCCAGTCCACAGAAACGGTGAGGCGGTTTTCTGGTTGAGATGCTGAGATGCTGCCGGATGAAGGGGAAACTTTGAGCCAAGATGTGCTTGTAGTTGCAGTCCAGGAGAATGGATTTGGACCGCCCGCTGAGATATCAATGTACCGAGTTTTACTCGGGGTGTAAGGATCGAGGGCGGGTAGAGTCGGAGGGGGGCAATTGTAACCTTGAGCACATTGGTTGCTGTTGTCCTGTTGAATAGCTGTTATAGAGCTGCTCATCGTCCGTGAAGTAAACACTCACCCCTGGCCAAGCGCTAAACATACATCGAAGAATCAGTAACGCCAAATCATAAGTCTGTGTAGTATAGACATACCCGAGAGATCCTACGTCGAAAGATCAATTCATCGTATATGCGCTCTAAAAACTTTCACCGACCTTCAATAGCAACACGCATAGGCCCAGCTAGCGCTTGCTTCTTCGCTGCGACACGATTCACAGCCGGCATGGTATTAGTCATTGGCTGTTGAAAGCAATTAACAATAGAAACAGATCGGGCACAGTGACTCATTGACGCACCTGTTGCCAGTAAGCGTACCCTAAGTGCGTCTGATCCATAAAATGATCCCATTTTCCTGTTGCTCCAGTGTCAGCTCGAACCACAGGATTCTAGATTTAAACTATAATGACCATCTAGTAAACTATGGTACTCCGCCTCAAGGTCATAGTCACTATCGAACAGTCTGATAGCATTGTCAACTAACGTCCCATAAATAAATCGAGAACTTACTGAGAAGCTTCGTCGGCTAAAATGTTTGTACTCAATCGAGCTTGAGAGGCATATAGGTTATTCTTGCCTGTCAGCTCCAATAGGTGAGTAAGAAGCTTCGCTGGCTCGATTTATTAGATGGGCACTGACCAACTGTATAGTAAAGATTCTGTACGATTGAAGATGCTTTGATTGGATGATGGACGAGCTGGAAATAAGAAGGTTGCGTCCCAGCTGGGAGCGACTTATAGATCGCTTCTGAGCGAGTAAGCATATCCTTCCAAGTAGCCACGATGTTCTCAGCCCTAAGAGCAGACATGAGATCCAGTGGCACAACCACCAACTATAAATACAGAACTCACTCGTGATAGTTGACCAAGGAGTAGCTTGTGGGCGTGATAAGCTCATGCTTCCTGCGAGCGTTCAACATAGTCATATTTCTGACCAGGTACGCAATCTCGTCCGATTTGGTAGGGGTGTTGAATTCACGAGTCGCCCACTGCGTAATGAAGGAGTGAACAGAGTCGAACGTTTCATCGCGTCTCCTCCAGCGATTAACATCGCGACCTAAGGCAATGAAGTATTCAATAGCCTGCATACCATTAGTATCAGCTTCACTTGTTTGAACTTATATAAAAGTGGCATGTACTGACCATCTCATAAGGCTTCAAATCTCCCACATTCACAATCCAGATCGAGTTTGCGCCTCTGTCGGAGGCCAAAGTCCTGAGACGGACATACAATAAGTTCGATTTTCCGTATCAGGCGCATACATCCACCTACATTTGTTGATGGACTTTTTCTAATTGTGTGGTCTGAATCCATTTGTATGCTCTCGGCCCACCTACAAGGTCGTACTGGTACGCAACGATTAGGTGCGTCAATGAGCTAATACCAGCGGAGATACATCTAAACGTACGTGGTAGTAAACCCCTGCGCCCCCGGTTCGATTGCGTTCATTTTCGAGAGGAAATCGGCGAATATTTCCCCAGCTATGATGGAGATTAGGCCCCCCAAAGTACAGGATAGCGACGATAATTTACATACTTGTCGTCCGTCCATAGCAATGTTACGTCGTCTGGTACACGCATGCCATCCTCTGATCAAAGTTCTTATCAGCTGACGGATTTTATACCCGACAAGTAGCTAACCGTAGTACGATTGAACCTCTCTATCTATAGCGATAATATAAATTAGCCTATGGCGTTTGGAATACCTATCATACTCACACAAGCACCACATTTGCGGAATCGTTGAAGCATCCGATTTGTTGTAGACATTAGAAAGGATTTTTCGCTGAGCGTCGACGACGGCTTCGAGATTTTTGACGTTGGTAGATTCCTCGAGTGGCACTGGAATGTCCCGCTTTGGTTTCTGGGGAGTATGTTACTTATTGAACAAACTTACTGTCGCCCTCACCACGCATGCCAAGGGTAAAAATGGTTTCTAAAAGAAGAATTAGCGGCGTAGTTCTCCTCCCGGCATAAACAGCCTGAACTAGACTAACCATACGGGGATGCACGTTCAACCCCCTCTACCGAAGACCAGGGACTTAAGCGAGAGTCTAACAGGGCTCATAGACATAGCAACCTACCGACCCAATATTGACTAACGTTCGCTGCGTTCGACGTGAAGTTCCATGCACCTCGAGGCGTCAGGTTCCATTCGTCTAATATAGGTAAAGTTAGACATGTAATTATTTTGAAAAGTGAATGTACGGACTTGGGGATGCTCGCGCCATCGGTTCTTGGTGCGAAGTCCCCATAACAATCCCGTAGTAATCCGCGAGCGCTGCGTTTTTAACATCATCGACGTAGAACATGCCACTCCACATCGCGGGCTATCGTAGCAACACAAAGGGGGCCACGACTTAAGCTAAGATGACGGGTGCCAGCGAATAAAACTACTGACCCAGAGATAGTTGGCTCGAAGCCGCAACAGCAACTCGAACACATTCGCATAAAAAAGATGATTGAATGGTGGCCCGGTGCCATTTGTATATTTTTCTTGAGCCCAATTCTGGATCGCTGGTTGCTCGTCGTTGATAACTAATCATGAATAGATGTAATCTTAGCTGCACAGAAGAGACGAAATAAGATGAATCAATTACAGATTCCACGATACTTCACTGTTGGCTCGCCATGCGAACAGTTGCCAACAAAGTATACCTCCGAGTGCTTTTGAATCGGAACATCTGCCCACCTACGTATAGAAAACATCAACCACACGCATATAAGCACCACGAGTTGATACCCACCAATACCAAGGACTAACGCCGGACTGCTCCGAGAGCTCGTACAGTCCAAAAATAGCACCTAAATACTAAAGTTTCAGTAAAGTCTTCCGATGAGAAAGGCAGAAACTTACCTCGTTTGTCACTCCCTATGATCACATATGCCGTACTAACGCCAGGCAACGGATTCGTCACCTCTTGCGCGATAAAACTCTCCCATTTTCCCGAGATTGTCGACACGTCCAATTTGGTATTTTTCACTATAGCTGAGATAAGAGTGGAGCGTCCGAGAGTCCCAACGATAATTGGTGCCTTGTATTGCGATGCGGTAGCCTGAGTAGCATTCACAACAGCAAGCTTTTTGCCAGTGACCTATACCTCACTTAAGTATAACCGTCTCGGAAAGCTCTGCGTAACACTTACTGCGTTAAGATCCTTTGCCAAATCTCCCGCCGCTCGCGCAACACCTGGCCACTCCGCAGGGTCAACGAGAATCCTAGCGCCATCAGCAGCAGTAACTTGAAACCCTCCAGCTTTGTTGTCAAAGGCAACGCAGTTCCCAGTCGGGATCGCTAGTACAGGTCGTAGAAAAGCAAGCCCAAGTATGAAGATCGACACAAGCATCATTATGAGTCCAAGACGTCGAGCCGAGCGAGATGCTCTTCGGTCTTATTGCTGCTTGTGTCGCCCTTTAAGAGCGAAACGAGTCGTCGATGTCGGCTTCTCTTCTCTTCCTCAGATGAGCACGGTACCGCAAGAAATCCGGTCTTTCAGAGGTTCGATTGACCCACGCATTAATGTAGCGGTGAAGTGTCGATCCAGGTAGATGGGTTCACGTCAGGCTGAACAACTAAGTGTAGCTAGCAGGATAGATTGCGAGCAGCACATCGAGTACCACTCAGCCCAAATGCAATCCCAGACTCTCCAGATAACACCGTTTCCTGAGGCGACACTTGATCATAGTAGTATCCAAGATCTCCAACCCGCTCCTGAGCACTCATACGCTTCACGGATATTTATCGATGAATCCTGTCGTGGTGTAACCAGACACGGGGCTAAGACCCAGTATGTCATTTACCCCGAGCACTACAGTCCGAGCAAGTCCAATTTTATCCGCGCGAAGCTCACAGCACCTGACAGAAGACACGCAAACACTCGACGGTGAGTGGTCGAAATTTGATGGCCATTGAGGATCTCCGGGACGCGAGGGGAACATAAATAAGCACTTGGGGTCAGAATTTCGGAATTCGAGAGAATGTCCCAGCCAGGGTTGAAACGACGAAGGCGTAGAATCTGGCAAGTATCTGATCGCCTTGGCTTTGGTCGGATTAAAAGAATATGTTGCAGTTGAAGGCCGTATGACACGTGACCAAAGCCTCCTCAGCTTATTCATAGCACATCACCATCCCGTCACTTGCGGCTTCGAAGAAACGATTCGTTATTGCATCGCGGCCCACATGCAGAAGCTTAGCTTTAACCTCTCAAATTCCCATGCGATATGATCTACGTTACAAGAGTTTAGCCATCTTGGCGTTTACAGTTGCCCCCCCGCTGCCCCCCGCTCCAGTTCTCCACCGCACGGCGGGGATGAGTCCGAGGACGGGAGGTGTCAACTCGAATGCTCCGGGATGTTTCCTCGAAAGCATCAAGTCTAAGAGGGCGAATAAGTTAGAGATACATGGAAAAGGCATGAAATGAGGTGGACGCACAAGTAGTTCCAACGGCAATTCGCGAGCATCCTAAACCAGTCAACAAATGCCACCACGCATGTCCCTGCGTCACAGCACCCACTAAAACACCCACCCCACTCCACTCCTCTCTGCCCCAAAAGTAAGCCCTCAACTCTGTCCAAGCGTCGCAAAAGATATTATCCACGTTCCATATCGTGAATGCCAGAATGAACAGAAGAGACCCGGAGAGAATGTAATGTTTTGCGGCTTTGAGGTCTGCGGCGGGTATAGTTTTGGGAGCTGTGCGGAAGAGGAGGATAGTTCGGTAGGTTGCCGTGAGATCGATTGTTGCAAAGCAGACTTGGTGAAGGATTGGGTTGGGGTAGTATAGACTGGGCTTGGTGAGCTTGTGTAAACGCGGGCCGAGGGTGGATGAGGTGCTTACTATAATGCGCTGACGAGCGTCGGGACCCCCGCAATTCCCAATTTCAACTTCCACCGATCAGGACCTTGCCACCGCTCGATATCTGCGCACACGAGGTACAGCACCAGGCTAACGACGAAAATCATAGGTAGCTCGTCGAGCAAGACTTGGGCATGCCATTTGAGTGTCGAGTGGAAGATAAATGACCCAATGCCGATAGCCATAATCCCGAGGTTGGCACCAGCATAACGTAGACCGTGCGGCAGAGGTCGTTGGCCAGGGTAAGTCCGTAAACAAGAGTAGGCACCAAAGAGACCAAGAGCAATGAACGGGATGTTCGAGATGGTATTATACCATTCTGCAACATAGTGAGAATGTGTGTAGTTGTCCTACCAAGTTCGGATAAGCCCGTAGCGTAGCGTAAAACATAACACGTAGACCCACCTCGCACCAATCTATCGTCGCAGTATGGTTCCCCCACGCTCCGCTCGTCCTTTGGCCAGCTCTATGGACAGCTTCAATCATGGTCGTAGTCGTCGTTGCTAGCCGAATCTCTCGGAAGAGGCAGCCATAAATAAACTTTGTTGACCGCTGGGAAAGTTGGACATAAAGTTGACGCCAGACGGAAGCCGGGAATAACTTGATCGCCGGACCGGCACTGCTGACGTCATCCGGCCAAATTAAAGTTCACATGTGATTCCAGGCGAGTGTACAAACAACATAAATCGCAAACAAAACGGTAGCATAATTAATCCACGAGATAAAGAGCAACATACATGCTCAGCCACGGCAGTGGTTCAGACCCGCACCACAAAACTGAGCAATAAAGATGTACAAGAGAAGCTAGGTGGCGTGTTGATTGATGAGCATGTGTGGAGTCAACGTGCGTAGAGCATGGGACTCACGAGGCCAACAAAGATGCTAAGCGCGAGGATGCGCTGATTTCGCCAGAATTGTTGGCGCCGGACCGTTCGCGCGCCCCGACGGAACGCGTGCGATTGTGTTGCCATGTTGTCCTGTCCGAAAAAGTTAATTATTGGAATGTGCCCGAGTATATCCGACTTACGGTCTTATCGACAAGTAGTTCGATCCGTTCCCCGCGACTGAGGATTTGTTCGACGTTGTGGACCATAATATCTTTGACCTGGGCCAGATCCTGCTGGGCCTGATGCAAAGCATCCGCCGGCGGCGATGTGTTGTATTGTTCGATAAGCTGTTGGGTGCAAAGTCATTAACCTAAGTGGCGAAATAACAAGACGGAACCTTACCTTGCCAATTTGGGGCGAGAATTCATTTAGTCCGTACGCAGGCACGTCCGAAATTTGCTCAGCAGGGTAGGCGGTCGTAAACTACACGACAATATCGAGTCAGCCCGCCGCGAAGCGCAAGAAATGATAGGCGAACTCACGCGACGCTGTAAATCCGCCAGGAAAGTAAAAGGCATACGTCTCCCCGCCGCATCATCGGCCATAACCAAGAATGTAAGCCCGCCCTCGGATACATAATGGAATAGATATTGCTCCCATACATCTGCGACAACGAGTCAGCCGGTAGGTCCGCCGTAGTCGTCAGCCGCACAGCCTACGCACAGGTGAGCTTAGAGTTGTTGGGAGGGATTTTAGACAATATGGTAGAGACAGCTACATCACACAAATATTAGCGAGTTTATGAGAGAGATACGAGGGACCTGGCGCACCTTGCGAGAAATCACGTTTGCCAGTCCTGTTCTCCGCAAGGATGACGGCGTTGCGGGCAACGAGGGCGTGGATCAAACTCTACAGGAAGAAAGTCAGTTTAAACCAATGCACCAATAGAATATTCGGCATAAGTGTCCTAGTTACCATAGTAGAGGCTTAGGGGGTATCTGTTGTTAAGTGGTTGGGGAGGATGGAGAAGAGAGATCGCTGTTCTCGGGTGACGTCGTATGTAATTTTACCGCGGACTGTGGCGCTTATAAATTGGTGAAATCCCCATTATTCTGCTTTCGCCCAAGCTCTCGCCCAATCCTTATCGGTTCGAGTGAAGGACGCAATTTGAGTATCCGATGGTGGAAAGAGCTGGTCAAATTCAACGTAAGAACGTTCAGGTTCGGTATCATGACACATAGTTACAACTGTTTCAATGTATTATATGGGAAGCAACGTATAGATACAATAGCGATAGCAGCGTATAACTCGTGGCGTCCATAGATATACCACGCATCTCTACAAGATTACTTGTTAAGCTCTTCCTGACGCTTCGCCAACTCCTCCTTGCTCTACGAAATAAATGTCTCGTCAGCCACAACGTCTTTGCGCAGTATAAGACAGATAAACGTACCAGAGGAGCACCGAGGGAGTTCAGAGTCTCTTGGTTGGGAACTTGAGGTCCTGGGACGTGGAATATCCCCGCAGGACCTTGCTGAAGCCCAGAGTTGAGACCTCCGCCCTCTTGAGGTGGGTGCTGCGTTAGATCGCACGTCATCAGCTACCACCCATACCACTCATAGATGAGCCGACTTACAGAAGGAGCGGGGAGGATGTTCACTTTATCGTTCTCAGACATAATATCGTTGTGTAGTTTGTGTGTATAAGAGTCGGTGTATGGGAGTCGTGAAGCAAGAGTCGGCCCAAGGTCGGGAGTTTATATATGCGAGGGAGCGATGTCGCGTGATCGCGCAGCCCATGACGTCTGATGAACTCGAGTAAGCTTTGGGTTCCGACCAATCATGTGAGGCCTAGATTCGGCCAAATTGCCTTGTTAATCAGGGTGGAGATATATGCGTTTCTGGAAAAAAGGCTGTGCGCTCTATGTAGTTTGGCTCGGGCATGTTGGTAAAGGCGGAAGAGAAAGATTATTCGATACAGGTTGGTATACGAAAGTAATGTACAGCAAGATAGGTTGGTATTGACGACTTTACGTGCCCTGCATCATCTAGAAACTGGTTAGCATGAAGTACCAAGAAAAGATAGCGAAGTTACCTTTGTAAATTCTGGCCACCGCAGGCTATCAGTTCTAATATATTCATCACTATAAAACCGGACACGCACCTTGAAAGTTAATTTTTCCATCTCCATCCGCATCAACCTCACGAATAATCGACTGAATCTCACTGTCCGACAACTTATCCCCTATACCCCCACCCGAAAATCCATCAACACCCCAGCACCCAATCCATTCCCCAATACCACTCACCCAACTGTGCTAAAACAGCTTTCATCTCCGCCCTCTCAATCGACCCACTTCCATCTAAATCAAACTGCCTAAACACAGCCCTCAACTCGTCCTCGGCCTGCCCAACAGTTAGACGCGCGCTCATTAGCGCCAGGAATTCGCCAAAGTCGAGCTCTCCGTCGCTATTGACGTCGGCGTTGTCTAGCATGGATTGCAGTTCTTCGTTGGAAGGGCGGTTGTCGATTGCGTTGAAGAGGGAGGTGAGTTCGCGGATTGTAATGCAGCCGTCGCCGTCTGTGGTTCGTAGTGGAGTAAGCAAGCGTGGAAGGAGATAGGATGTATGAAGGACTGACTTTTATCGAATATCGCGAACGCCTCACGGAGCTCTATGTGTAAAAAACATAAATGAGATACGGAACTTGGCTACATGGTTAACATACCTTCAAGTTGTTCTTCACGCAAAACAAACGGATTTAGTCAAGAACTACGCGTTCGCTGGTGGTCGATCGTGCAAGAATACGAACCTGGGTTCTTCGAGACAGTATAATTAGTCAAAGCGATCCCATTAGAGGTAATTTCACATACCAAAGAAGGTGCTAATGATGTCATCTCGTCAAATGTTGAATGCTAATGGGTGGTTGTGGTGGTCGGGTTCGAGTTCTGAAACAATCACGTGCGACGACATAGCAAGTCGGGATCCTTTGTTCTCTGCATCTAGTTTTATCAATTTTAATTTCTACAGGCATTTCTTATGGGTTCGTTATGGACCTCGCCGAGCGTAGACAAGAAAATGTATGTAAACCCAATCTCATCGAAGTTCCCGAAAACGCCGGTGGTCATGCCAATTATGTCAGCCGAGATAAGATAGATGGATGATGTACACAAACGCCCCAGGCGAAGATCATTTGTGTGGCTGATGAGATAAATCAGATTCATTGGTCTTTCACGGTGGTATGTAAACAATGTGAGGGCACGGAAACGTCCAGCACAAACAAGAAAATAAAGAAACAGCGATTGACAAATAACTCTTTACTTGGAAAGCATCATCTGTGGCAAAGCGCAACCGTTAGCTATTAGATTGTGGGCAGAGGGGAAATACCGTACCTTCACGAATTCTATATTCCATAAGTAGGTTAGCGTTGTATTAGGGTTAGAGGGCGGAGGCGCGTACCTTCATAGTTGATCTGGCCATCACCGTCAACATCCGCCTCCCGGATCATCTCATCGACCTCGTTATCGCTGAGCTTCTCGCCTAGAACCCGATCGTTCGCGTTAGCTTAGCGCGTACCCAATGCCCTAACCGCGCTCACCGAGGTTGGTCATAACGTGTCTCAGTTCCGCGGCGCTAATGTAGCCGTTTCCGTCCTTGTCGAACACCTTGAACGCCTCCTTGATCTCCTCCTCGCTATCGGTATCCTTCATCTTGCGCGCCATCATGGTCAAGAATTCAGGGAAGTCGATCGTGCCGTTGCCGTCGGCGTCAACCTCGTTGATCATGTCCTGTAGCTCGGCCTCGGTTGGGTTCTGCCCAAGAGAACGCATGACGGTTCCGAGCTCCTTGGTGGTGATCGTGCCATCGCCGTCTGTGGGTTTGGGGTTGGAGAAGGTTAGCGTTCGACGCGGCCCGCGCGCAACTGGAAGGAAGCGTACCCTTGTCGAAGAGGGAGAACGCCTCCTTGAACTCTGTTAAATCAATGTTATGAGCTTGAGACGGCAGTCAGGTGGAAATGTCGCGCACCAGAGATCTGCTCTAAAACGCCCCAAAGTCGCGAAACGCCAATCAGCTCGTGAAACGCTCATAATGAACAGGAAAGCATACCCTCGGACTACCATACAGTACCAAATGATTAGCGTCCAGATTGCAGCTTTATTTCTGAAAACTTACAAGTTGATCAGCCATGATGTCGTAGAGAGTGTTGAGTAGGAGGACGCGG
>JANWGL010002652.1:0-26315 GCA_025200755.1 Ceratobasidium sp. C01 | reverse complement strand
ACCAACAACAGGCAATATCGCTCACACCCGAGGAAGATCCATACATGCCTACGCGGCTCAATAATCTTGGCTCATTCCACAAGAGCCGGTTCTTGCACTTCGGTGAGTGTCTCTAAAGCTTACCCCCGTGTCACGCAACAACTTAATCCATTATCGCTTTAATCTGTGCCGTTCATAGGTAACAATGAAGACCTCAAGCTCTCAATACACTCATATAAAAAGGCGGCTATTTCACTTGCAGGCAGCCCACGAACTAGGTTCCAGGCGGCGATCCTGTGGGCTGATATTTCTGGCCGACATCAACCTAGCTCTTTGCTTGACGCATACAGACAAGCCTTTGCTCTTTTGCCACAGCTTATATGGCTGGGAAGTACGCTCAATAGCCGCTATGAACGCATACCAGATGTGGGGGCTATGTGCTCTCAAGCAGTAGCCGCCGCTATTTCTATGAAGGATTACCAGTCCGCACTCGAGTGGTTCGAGGAGGGCCGATCTATTGTGTGGAAGCAGATTGCCCAGCTCCGTACTCCATTTAATGATCTCTCGGCGGTGGATCCAACGTTAGCTGTCGAGCTCAAACAGGTAGCTCGAGACCTGGATCTCGCAAGCTCCCGCCAAACTGTAGGCGATGCTACTCAGCCATCGGACGAGCATCACCTTGAGCGTACTGCTCAAGAGCATCGTCGGCTCGCCCTGAGGTGGGAAGAGCTGCTTATTCGGGCTCGATCACTTCCTGGTCTCGAGATGTTCTTGCTCCCAAAGAAAGCTTCCGATCTTATGCAATCAGCCTGTGCTGGTCCCGTGGTTATGATCAACGTATACAAAGATTCCTGTGATGCTCTCATCATTCGTCCTGGTTGTTCCGAGATCTCGCATCTTCCCTTGGCTGAATTCTCTCATCGAAAGGCGATCAGCATGGGCACTCATATGTCTCATCTAGTTCGCAGTAGCGGCATGATTAACCGTGGGTTTAAACTACATAGTCGCACAACTGAAGTTGGCTTTGAGGATACGCTAACGACATTGTGGAAGGATTTAGTCAGGCCTGTGCTAGATGCCCTAGGTTACACGGTATGTCTGAGTGTCGTCCCATATTCAATCGTACTATTAACTAACAGTATTAAACAGCGAAAGCTGTCGGGGGATGACCTTCCACGCGTCACCTGGTGCACTACTGGACCACTCTCCTTCCTCCCCATTCATGCCGCTGGTGATTACAGCTCCCAGTCGATGATCTTTGACTACGCCGTGTCCTCCTACACTCCCACCCTCAGTGCACTCCTGCCCTCCCCTCGTGCTATTGAGGGGTTTTATGGTATCGTTGCAGTTGGGCAGACATCCACCCGAGACATGCCCCCACTTCCCGGTACAATAGCCGAATTGGATCGGATCCAACATAGGTTCGGAGGTCTACCTGCTATCCGAATCGACGAAGCGGAGGCAACTCCCACCGCTGTTCTCGCAAGAATGGAGAAGTCAAGCTGGGTTCATCTGGCATGTCATGCCACACAGGACACAAGCGACGCTACAAAGAGCGCATTTTACCTTCACGATGGGACGCTGGACCTAGCAACGATCACCCAGAAGCATCTAGAACACGCTGAGCTCGCTTTCCTGTCGGCATGTCAGACGGCTACTGGCGACAAGGCACTCTCAGAGGAGGCTGTTCATCTCGCAGCAGGAATGCTCATGGCAGGATACGGAACGGTTATTGCCACGATGTGGTCCATTGGTGACGAAGATGCGCCACTGTTCGCCGATAAAGTATACGAGTATCTACTAGAGGGAGGGGTACCGGATGCTAGGAAGGCGGCAGTCGCTGTACATAAAGCGACGGAATGCCTTCGGAACAAGGTGGGGGTTAAGAACATTGCCAAGTGGGCGCCTTATATCCACATCGGGCTGTAGAGAGCTGTCGGAACCGCGGCTCATGTGCGGTAGCATTCTATTGACGCGCATGCATATTCTCCTTTCTGTGGATTGATAATATGAGGTTTGAGATCGCGTTTCCCGTTATATATCCCAGGTGTCGCTCCCGCCGGCGCTCGAAAATAATTCATCTTTGTTTTTGGCTTGGTTTGTCGTATGTTCGATTTGTGGAGTACTATTTCTCGTTTGCCAACTTGGTCGACACTTCAAGCCATTTTATCGATGCCATGTTCACTGATCAAATCAGCGTATCGATTATGGGGTTATGCGCAACATTTATATTCTTCTTTTGATCCCCTATCGCTTCGTGTTGGGACAACCAGTATCTACATATCGCAGGTTATGGTTCCAGTTGACAATCCGGGATAGACAAGATGAGGCGGAGCGGAGTGGAGGGGGAACAGGGAGAACTAAGCTCTTTTTGATCACATTTAATTGATCTAGTGGACCCATGTTGGGACTTCATACGGTGCTGACTTTCTATTGTCGTGATCCGTCAAGCTCCCTGTGTACAATAAGCTCGTGTCCCGATCTGAGGGTGACTCGGGGATATAAGCGTTCACATTTTACGTCCCGCATATTCGGATGGGTGAGAACGGACGCAAGGTACCCTAACTTCTGCGCATACACCCACGTCGCCCAACTATATACACATCTGGATACAAACTAGAAGCGCCCCAGCTCCGGGGCTCAGACCTCGCTTCTGCTTTGGTTTAGTTGCGCCATTCGCCAGACGCACTATCACCGAAACACCCTAATCTTATCCATCATCCTCGGACAGAAATTGGAGTCACAGCTTTGCAAGAAAGAACAAGAGTCGGAGGCACCAAGATGTGATCTATTGGGCTAGCGCTTCGTAGAAGCAAGTAGAAACTGTGCAATAAAATAAGTGGACTGAAAAAAAGCATATATACAACCATGCTATGTATTGGTAAACCCGACACGGCTCTGGTGTCCACACCAGCTGCGCCAACAAGCAATGCCACTGAGTGCTTCCCACTACTACCTTACACGGGTGGCGATCCACACATTGTTAATTCGAGGATTGTACTACACACACTACTGTTTAAAATCGCTTCCCACCTCACCATGTCTTGTATCTCCGGGGTTTCCGACAACGCGCCCTCACAAGTGAACTATCGACCTAACTATCGACCTCACTCAATAACCAATAATTCCTGGTCCACACGTGCCTCGATACCAAGTCCGAGGACGATTCTCGACTTGGGTATCGAGATACGTTCGTATCGTTTAGAAACCGCGCATTTGCCCTGGTTTTTCTATACCTGGCTAATGTTCCCTCGCCTTCACCCCGATACCGGAACTCTACTCGCCAAATCCCTAACCTCGCATGCTAACACTACTCGTCCTTTCGATACCGTTCTCACACGCCCGGGTACGCTGGGTGTTTCCTTCACATGCCGACCTCTGACCTTAACAGTCCCGACTCTCAATCCCACGGACCAACTCCCTACCAGACATGCGCCAAGAAGCGCCCCCACCCCATCAGCCTCATATGCCGATTCAAAGCCACGTCCTCTTGCCTCAGCCTCACCAGTGCCTCTTTTTATTCTTCTCTTGGAACATTAGTACTACACATACGTATCTGACGAATCAGCTGTTACACTCTATATCTAGTTCTAGCAGCTAATCACATTTACCGCTAACACAAAATAGTTGAAAATACGAGCATATATGCACTAAGTAATGCGGCTGAAAGATTTGCTTACATTGCCAGATCGGATAAAGTGTCGTTACCCAGACCCCTAAACGGCCTGGTCGGCCCTGACATTGCCTACCTCTCCGCTACAGTGCTACCTCTTTCCCCATGTGATGTCTCTCGATTATGTGCAGCGCTCCCATAGAAATAAGTGTTCTATGGGTATGTCACGTCCGGGTGACATTTCTATCTAGCTGCAAACAATACTATCTCCTCAGGACCTGCAATATGCATGCGCAGCACAACGTAGACAGCGTTACTTTCACCGATGAGATCTAGTGACTGCCTGCGTGGCAGAGAGTGACTGGGAAGCCGAGAGAATATATATACAGCAGTAACGAAGCAGCGCCGACGAGGCGGCAGTACAAAGCTTAGGGGTTGTATGCACATTAGCCAAGTGCAGTAACTAAAGTACACAAACGACAGTTATCGATTCACGTGATTTTATAACTGACACGATTTTGCGTGACGCTATTGCAAATAATTCCGACCCCCGGAGTGACCTTGCAGAAGCAAGGTGATACAAACACCCACAGCGTGCTTTAGTCTATGAACCCCACCGTCCCCCAGACCGACAAACACCCTTCTCATCCAACCTAACCGCATCCCCCGTATCGTACATCTTCGAAGACACGTCAGATTCGGCGCACGTGTTCTTTATAAATTCTTTTTTGGTAAGTTGAGAGTCAAGTTAGCCCATTGAAAGCCCTGGGTTCGAGAGGAACAAGTCGCTGTGCTGCGAACAGGAATGGACCAGGCGCTCCCGGAGACATGGATGTAGCGAGTGTAGACTCACAATGGGAGACCAGCAGCAAGGACAAGAGCTTTGATAATTCTTTAGCTTTTTGATACCTGATTGAGCGATATGCGACAAAATGTAAGGTTGAAAATACGACTTACTTCAACTCCCGTAGCCCAATACGTATTCAACCACCTCGGAAGATTCCTTACACCCCCCTTCGCCTTCACAACACGCCAGATCGGAGCTTCCCCTCCGCACGAGATTGACCTCGGCGTGGACGATAACGGTGCGTCTTCACCGTCAGTAGCATTGGTATATTGGTGCTAGAGCGCGGTAGCCATCGATAAAGTCATCGCGCGAGACTGAGTAAGGAAGCCGACGTAAATGGGACAACTGAAGAGTCCGCCTTTGGGTTAGCTAATGTTAGCTTACAGGAAGTTGAGCGAAGGTGAATGTGTGGTCCGGAATAAAGGAGATATAGTGGATAATTACCAAATAGTAGAGTTCTTCCAAAGAAGCAGTAATGCTGACGCCGCTGCTCGGTCCATTTAGTTCTAGCTCGTGACATGGAAATAGTCATTCTCTTCCGCACAGTATATACGCACAGCGTGCGAGAGGTGTCGATTCTATTAGTGGTTTCTAGCTCCGTAGTTCAATACGTGTAGCACAACTAATACGAAAGGACGTACTATTTTCGTTCTGTGACAGAAAACGTACGCGGCGTAAGAACCAAGTACGTGACGAGCGAGTAAGACTGTTATGACCTTCGTTGCGCCTCTATTAGCCGAATCGCAGAGTAATGTCCCTGCGCCCTGCCTGCTGTAAAAGACATTTAAAACAGAGATTCAGAACCAAGGAGGAGCAGCAATGAAGCGACGTCCGCCCAGCCGAGAACGGGCTTGAAATAGGGCGGGATCACGTCGAGCGTAATACGAGTATAAACAGGCCTGATGAGTGGAATCGTGAGAGTCGCGCTGACCCCCCTACTCTCATGCCGAAACTGGGCCAAGAGAGAAGTAGCAACTAGAGACCGAGATAGGCAGCTAGACGGTGAATTTGTGCATGAAGCGTTCCTGGTGATGCACGTTCATAGGCTTGGTTGAGAGATGTTCACGGCTGTTTAGGATCGGTAGTACGCAAATCCACGTTCCAAGATACGTTTGCGGGGTGCTGCATCCAGGTACGGTATTACTGACGGCAGTGAGAACTAGAAGCAATTTCACGTCGATCTCACAACGAATAAGACAGAACGACGGCGCGTTAGTCCGCGCCTCTTTGCTATACATCAGAGCGTTTCGACAAGGCTGCAGATATTTGATGAATAAGCACAGGTTTGCCACGTTATATGATTGGGACGGTCAAGTAGTCGTCTGGCGCATTCCGGTCGGGGTGCCTGTGAGTTGCTCTGAGGGGTGAGCTATCGTGCAACCGGGGAAGGACGGAGATGACAAGTCTGTTTGAATTCAAACTTTGATACAAACGTAAGCATTCCGCTCAGCACGTGACTTCACCACGAAACCGCTGCCGTCGGCCTCCATACGAATCAGAAAGGCGAAGTATTTATTAAATAACGTTGAGATCATATCAATTTGACCACTGCACCTGGACCTCGCAAACTACGCCACCTGTTCGATTGTTTCCCCAGTATCTGTACCCTTCACCTTCTCGCTGCAGCCCTCTACATTAGACTTTCATGTATGTTATTCAATTTTTTGGAGTTACTTAGTTCAAATTGGTTGCTAGATGAATGAATATGTTCCATGAGCGTCCTGGAAAACAGGATATATCCTTAGGAAGTGATTATACTTTAGCTGGAGAGAGTATTCAATAATTCCTGTTCACGGTCTCGTCCACGTAGGATAGTCATGCAAACACTCAAATGAACTAGAATATGAAAGAACATGATTGTACTCGCGAGAATACGATCAGTTCAAGTGTATATGCGTGCATGCACGCGCAGCTACATACAAATATGACTCGGAGGGATTGATCGGTACATGAAGGGGTGCATGTGACTTAGGAGTCGTTCGGACTTTACTCTCGTCTAATATAGCAATTATATTATATTTTCTGTATTACAATAGACAAAACTCCTCTGGACCATTCGGCGCCTCGACTAAACTTGCGCCGTCCCACCAATTAGCAGCAAAGTTTGACATGATGTTCAATCCTGTCATTTCCTCCCTGACGACGAGTTTCTAGTTTAATGTTCGCACCTCTCCGAGCGCAGCGAATCCGAAAGAACTGTCTACGTGGGCATGAACAGTCCGAGGGCGGAGTTTGGACTCACCTCCTCAGGAGCGGAAAGTGAATAGCACGAATTTGGGGTAACGGATCGGACGGGACTGGGGCGGAATGGCGTTGGACGGGAACATGGCGCCGGATTTCAAGACTGAGCTCGAGGGGAAGCTAAGCCTCGTTGAGGTATTAGAAGATTTCTCATAAAACATTAATATATCCCCATGTCAGATAATAAACCACAACGCACCTTGGCTCGGAAGCACAGTTATCCTCGAAACCAATAAGCGCTCTCAACATCGACCCAAACCACATCCCTCGCATCACACATCTTCAAACAGGTGTCTGAACCATCCCACGAATCTTTCATAAACTCTCACGCTGCAAGTCGTGGATCGAGGTAGCCAATGCTGACTCCTGGAAAGGTCGCCGTCTCGGTTGTTGGGGATAAATTGTTAGTTTTCGGGGTCGAGGATGAAGTACATTCTCGGGGTAGGAGACATATAGGGGCTAGAGCGTTGGGAATGTTTCGGTGCTCCACCTATAGGTGATACTTATGCAACCAAGATGAGTCAACCAGCCGACGCGATGAGATTTGGGAAACGAACCTTACGGTTGCTCCCGTTCCGCTATACTTGCTCATGAACCAAGGGGACCATCTTCACGCTCCCTCGAAACTCTCAATATAATCCCCATCGCTTCCCCTCTCCCCCACACCAATCAGGATTAACCTCTGGTAGACGAGAGAAGACCTTGTTTGCGAGCGATAGAATTTAGAAATTAATATAGAGTGTGGTCGCCATCGATATAATTGTCGAGCCGGATCGGGGTACTTTTTGTAAGTAGATGAATAGACCAAGTGGTGTCGAAGTGTGATATTCGTCGATCTACACGTTGAAGTAGGCTGTGAGGAATTTGGGATAGGTGGAATGGCGAGGGAGTGTGTCGTCTGGGTGGATGATGATCCTCCTACTAAGGATTAGTTATAGTTTATTCGATATTTGGACTGGAGCGCTTACAGTGCTAGGTAGAAGGACTCTTCGACGAGGCACCTAATTCGTCTGGCGCTTCTCAAAGTCACTTGGCTTCGCTCGAGGTTCCGAAATAGTTGTTCCCACTTGTGCATGCAGCGTGAGAGTTGAGAATTCCCTCCGTGGTACCTAGGTATGCGGGTCAAAATGTGCTATGAAAAGAATATGGAAAATCGTACCGGTTGTGCCAGATGAAAAATGAACCTATACCGCTTGAAAGCGGATGAGTCCATCTCGATAGTGTATCGTCGACATTGGGAGTATCCGCGACGGGGATGTACATACGCCAACCATGCTCCAATAAGCCATCGAGGCTGCCTCAATGATCATAGCGGTGAGAACCAAGTCTATATCGGTCCAATTGGGCGAAGACTATGAGGAGGACAGCGTTAAGAACCAGGGCTACTTCGATCTCCACACTCCCAGCTTAGAAAAGCTCAACGTACAAGACGGGTGCACGGTATTTTGAGATTGGAGGAGGGATTGCCAGGGCAATAGACCCGTACGTGAAACTTTCCATATGATGTATATTCGTAGGGCGTTGTCACGAGGAAAAGTGGTGGCCGTTTTGACTAGGTGATGCGCCGAGTCGTGTTCAAAGATTCATTCAAGACGCAGTAGACTTCGAAATCACATGGCTGGAAAAAGCGGGGGTAGAGAATGATCCCCCGCCTTATGAGGAAGGAGAGGTTAACAACGACTTAGCCTCTGCTTCCCAACTGCGTGGCATACCTTTTCAACGAAGCGGTAGGCCATATTAAACGAGACACGGAGCTCTAGCATCTCTAGTAACCTAGATCCTTGCGTAGGTTTCTGGCACATTGTAAACGACGCGTCCAGGGTCGATTTCGAAGACCAACGTAGTATAACCGACTGCGTGACAGATGCAAGGTTGAGATAAAGAAGAGCACCCCAGGAACATATTATAACCGAAATTAATTATAAAGAAGCTGTTACGAATTGCGCGAGCTGGATATGATGTCGGTTGAGCGAACGTTCACGATGGACCACACAAACGTAAACATTCTCGGTGTAAACATAACAGCACCACACGTGACTATGCCCCATGTCGAGACAGCAAAAATACTTGTCTCTCCGTTCGATAACGTGCACGACCAATTAGCACCTTGAGCGAATCAGGTCGGTAATGATAGTCTGGAAGGGAGCTCGCGGTGGAAGTTCGATCCAATCCAAATCAAATAATATCACGTAATCTTCTTGGCACGCTGCGCCGATGGGAGCATACAACCCACTTTGCTTCCTACGGTTTACAATAACCCTACGACCTGAGCTTGGCTGGCTCGGCCGGGCAAGAACCGAAGGAGGTGTTCATCGTGCCTGATGCCTCAATGTTCCCACTGATACTGATCATAGGACCGCTCATCAATGCGAAGTGTGCATATCCCAGTAATCGAATTTGGTTAGCTTGGTTTGAGAACAAAGCTTTTCCCAGCGACCCTATTTGACTTTGTTCGGCTGTTTGAGCGCCCAAAGGGCATGTCTTTGACACTACCACCGCATATGCCTGTTCAGGTTTGACCTCTTCCTGATGAGCGCGCTTGAACTTGAACACTGGGCTATGCAGATATATTTGAAGCTGTATAGCATTGGGCAGCTAAGCCATGAGGTACTCTTGGCAAAAAAACTCTAGCCGGGAATCATTGCAGCTCGACCTATAAAAGCAGGGGAGGACGTGAATGGAACAATAACCCCGCTCCTCTGGATAATCTCTTAATTTCCTAACAACGTCAGTGAAGCTAGAGTGTATTGTTTGTGCAACAGGAACAACTTATCTACGACAATTCGAAAGCCTTTATCGTCACGACGAGCTTGTTTCTAATTTTAGGTGTGACCACTGCGACCTACAAATGGTACGCAAGTGATTCTCCTACCGACGCGATTAAACTAATCGGAGCTGGGAATAGGGCGACCCCACAGCGGTACGGCTGACAGACTATGAACGACTGGCACAGGAGGCGAAAACCTACCGTGAACAATTCACAACTACGCATCAGCTAGGCGACATCGATAACGCCATCAAATTGGGGGAGGACGCAATCGCGCTTGCACCCGAGGGACATCCTGAAATATGCATATGGCTCGATAGCCTCGGATTTTCATTATGGAGCCGTTTTGAGCGATCCGGCGATGTTGCAGACATTAATAAGGCGATCGAGACTCAGGAACGTGCAATGTCTCTCGCGCGGGACGGGGACTCAAATATGTCCATGTTTCTCAATCACTCTGGCGTCTTTCTCCAGACCCGGTTTCAGCGCTGTGGCGACCTTGCAGACTTGGAAAGCGCAATCGCGCATCAGAGACGCTCCTTGTCGCTTGCGCCTGAAGGACACAAAAATAAGGCGACATGGCTGAATGATCTCAGTGTATCACTGCGGAGTCGGTTTGAGCGCAGCGGGAATCTCGACGACATTAACGAGGCGATCGAGCGCCAGAATCACGCGGTGTCACTTGCACTCGAGGGAGATCCAGATATACCTTTGTGGTACAGTAATCTTGGCGGTTTCCTTAGGAGCCGGTTTGAGCGACTCGGTAATCTGGCGGATTTGGATATGGCGATCGAGCACCAGAATCGCACACTATCGCTTACACCCAAGGGCCATCCAAGAATGACCTTTTGGTTGAACGGCCTCAGCATGTCGTTATGGAATCGGTTCGAACGTGTGGGGGATCTTGAAGACATTAACAAAGCGCTCAAGCACCAACAAGATGCAGTGTCGCTCGCACACAAGGGCGATCCAAACATGTCCGTGTGGCTGTCCAACCTTGGCAGTTTCTTCCACAGTCGGTTTAAGCGTGTAGGCGATCTTTCAGACTTAGACCGAGCGATTGAGCACCAGAGTCGTGCAGTGTCACTTGCACCTACGGGACACCCAAGTCTGGCTATGTGGCTAAACGGCCTCAGCGTTTCTCTGTCGAGTCGGTTCGAGCGTACGGGAGATATCGCGGACATTGAAAAGGCGCTCGAGCACCAACAACGGGCAGTATTGCTCGCACACGAGGAAAATCCAGACATGCCCTTGTGGCTCCATAACCTTGGCAGTTTCTTGCAGAGCCGGTTTGGGCGTTCAGGCAATCTTTCGGACTTAGACAGAGCGATTGAGCACCAGAGTCGTGCGGTATCACTTGCACCTGCGAGACAGCCAAGCAAGGCTTTGTGGCTGAATGGTCTCAGCCTTTCTCTGTCGAATCGGTTCGAGCGTATGGGAAATCTCGTGGACATTGAAGAGGCGATCAATCACCAGCAACAGGCAGTATCGCTTACACCCGAGGAAGACCCAAACATGCCTATGTGGCTCTGTAACCTCGGCGATTTCTTTCGTAGCCGGTTTGGGCGTCTAGGCAATCCTCAAGACTTAGACAAGGCGATCGTAAACCAGAGTTGTGCAGTATCACTTGCCTCTGAGGGACATCCAAAAATGGCTTGGTGGCTGAACAGCCTAAGCCTGTCTTTATCGAGTCGGTTCGAGCGCATGCGGAATATCGATGACCTTGAAGGGGCACTCGTGCACCAAAAACGGGCAGTATCGCTCATACCCGAAGGAGATCCAAACACGCCTATGTGGCATCACAACCTTGGCAGTTTCTTTCATAGCCGGTTTAACCACTTTGGCGAGCATACGGACTTGGACTTGGCAATCAATCACCAGAGGCGCGCAGTGTCGCTTACACCAACGAGACATCCGAAGTTGGCTATGTGGCTGAACGGCCTCAGCCTTTCTCTAGGGAGTCGGTTCGACCATACTAGGAATCGTGCAGACCTTGATGAGGCGATTCAGCACCAAGAGCGGGCAGTATTGCTGACTCCTGAGGGAGATCCGCGTATGCCGGACCAGCTCCAAAGCCAGGGCATCCTCCACCAGGGCCGGTTCTTGCACTTTGGTGAGTGTCTAAAGCTTACCACCGTGTCACGCAGCATCATAATCCAGTATCATCATCCCAATCTATGCCGTTCATAGGTAACAATGAAGACCTTAAGGTCTCAATACAGTTATATAAACAGGCGGCTCTTTCACTAGCAGGCAGTCCGCGCACCAGGCTACGAGCGGCGCTCCTGTGGGCTGGTATATCTAGACGACATCAACCTAGCTCTTTACTTGACGCATACAGCCAAGCGTTCGCCCTCCTGCCTCAGCTTATCTGGCTCGGACATACACCTCAAGGTCGTTATGGAATCATCCCAGGTGTGGGTGATATGTGTTCTCGAGCGGTAGCCGCTGCTATTGCAATGAAGGACTACCAGTCCGCACTCGAGTGGTTTGAGGAGGGCCGATCGATTGTGTGGAAGCAGATTGTCCAACTCCGTACTTCGTTTGACGAGCTTTCAGCGGTGGATCCAACATTAGCTACAGAGCTCAAGCAGGTAGCTCAAGACCTGGATCGTGCGAGCTCCGGCCAAAACCTAGACATCGATATTCAGTCGCCAGATGAGCACGACCTCGAACGCGCCGCTCGCGAGCACCGCCGTCTTGCTCTGAGGTGGGAAGAGCTCCTCGTTCAGGCGCAAGCCCTTCCCGGACTCGAAAACTTTCTGCGTCCGAGGAAAGCCTCTGACCTGATACGATCGTCCCATTCCAGTGCTATCGTAATGATCAATGTTCACCAGGATAGCTGCGATGCGCTTATCATTCGTCATGGTGGTACTGAAATCTCGCATGTGCCCTTGACTCAGTTCTCGCACCAAAAGGCAACTGCTATCGGCACTCAAATGTCCCACTTGGTTCGGAGCAGCGGATTGGACAACCGTGCATTCGTGGTTCCCAACCAAGCTGGTGAAACGGGGTTTAAAGATACACTGACAATGTTGTGGAGACAGGTGGTCCAACCAGTGCTTGATTTTTTAGGTTACACTGTACGTGTAACTGCCCCTTTATCCCCCGCTACACCCTTGACTAACAGAATCCTGCAGCGAAACTTATCAGGGGACAACTTGCCACGTATCACCTGGTGTACCACCGGCCCACTGTCTTTCGTTCCCATCCATGCGGCCGGCGACTATAATTCTCGGTCCATGCTGTTCGACTACGTTATATCTTCCTACACCCCCACCCTTAGTGCGCTATTGCCCTCCCCTCGGTCACTGAATGCGTTTTCTGGTATCCTCGCAGTCGGTCAGGCATCCGCTCACGGCATGACTCCACTCCCCGGCACCGTAGCCGAGTTGGATCGAATCCAACACAGGTTCCAAGGTCTACCTGCTGTTCGAGTCGACGAAGCGGCGGCAACACCCACCGCTGTTCTCGCTGGAATGGAGAGGTCCAGTTGGGTTCATCTCGCCTGTCATGCCAAACAGATATCCGGCGACCCTACCAAGAGCGCATTCTACCTTCACGATGGGACACTGGACCTAATTACAATCAGCCAGAGGCACCTACAACACGCTGAGCTCGCTTTCCTGTCGGCGTGTGAGACCGCTACCGGAGACAAGGTGCTCTCGGAGGAGGCTGTCCACCTCGCGGCAGGGATGCTTATGGCAGGGTACGGAACGGTTATTGCCACAAAGTGGCCGATTGGTGACGATGATGCACCGCTGTTCGCCGATAAAGTATATGAGCATCTACTAGAGGGAGGAGTACCAGATGCTAGGAAAGCGGCAGTCGCTGTACATAAAGCGACAGAGTGCCTTCGGAACAAGGTGGGGGTTAGGAGCATTGTGAAGTGGGCACCCTTTATCCACATTGGGCTATAGAGGAAACGTGGTGACGAAACTGCGAATCATATTGGGTTACACTCTATAGTTGCACACGTATATTTTCTTTTCGTGATATGGGAATACACACAGGAAAACGTTGTGGACTCTTATCTCAAGGAATCAAGATAATCTATGAATATAATGTGGTTTCAATATATCGAGATTTCCCGTTCGGGGATATCTCAATATATATGCTTTCGCGTGTTAGATTGTTGCGACAATGAGCTGTCAATTTACACATATATGTACATTCTATCAAACAGCAACTGCTTCTGTTGATACTCTAAGTCCCGCTGTGCGTCATGTGAATCTTCTTAAGAAGGTATGAATCTCGTTGTAGAAAATGTTGAACAGAGTTGAATACCTTGAAACGGGGTCGCGGTTGCCAAACCATGGTGTATTGACGCTGCCAAGAGGAGGCGCGAGGGCAGTAGGTAGCGGGACGACACTGTTTCTCCGCTTGAGAGTCTAAACCACGCATAGAGGGGGAAATGTTGGTTTGGGAGCGGAACGGAAGTGGTTAAAGACTAGCCGAGTCGCTAGGAACACCTCAAAGTTCGGCCCTCCGTCATGTTGAAGCACCGCATCGGAGCCTACGCGTTGTTGTCTAACGAGCGCGCTTCTCCTCCGCTGCCGCCAAAGATGTTCAAGTCAATTTTGCGCCCCCCAGGATGCTGTTCAACTCCCAAATGCCTCATGCCCCTTCTCTTCCTACTCCACGCGAGACGCCTATTATGCCCGTTGGAGATGGGCTGGACCTGAGTGACAATGATGGTAAGTATAACTTGAATTAGGCTAGGAGTGCTTACCTCAAGCCGTGCATAGTTGGCGAGGATCGCATCCGTGGGAGTCTGATAGTTCAGGCTTGGTCAAAAGGCAAGGTGAATGAGCAGAGCGACACGGGTAAGCACTGGGATGCACTTACTAAATGGTACATAATGAACATACCTGTAGCTGGTTTATCAGCCCAACCAACCAGCGAGACTCAACCTCTATGCCCGGATTTCTGTCCGACCCGTTATCCAGCGGTCGGGGTCAAAGGAGCCCATGCGCACTGGGAGAAGAATGCCGGCTAGAGGGTTCGCTAGAGTGAAACAACCGAGCCGGAGAGAAGGGTCGACGGGGGAGGTATGCTAGCATGAACGTGTCCAGCGTGCGGAATTGGCACAGCGGGTACAGATCAAGCAGGAGAGCTAGGAGGTGGTTTAGGTGAGAAGGGTGTAGTGCGAGGAGAGGAGGGCAAAGCATGTGGACTTGATAGATTGACTCGTGGAGATTTGGATACATTATTTAAAAGCATCTGTCCAGGTGCTTTGTTGGATGATCGGATGAGTCCTGAGGGTCCCATGACTGGGGCATGGTTGCGAACGCTAGCAGCAAACCTCGCGTTCCGTCGTTGTTGTACCTTCGTGTGAGTGCGCACTGTCCTGGGCGTCGGCTGAGCACCATTGCAAAGCCTGCATGAGCAAGCAACTGTCTGTGCCAGGACCCTATTATACTTTCTGGTACAGCCTTTCTGGCGTATTTAACTCGGGTGGCCGGGATCGTCCCTCCTACGGCATGGATCTTTGCCCAATTCTGCGCATGCAACATTGGTTGGACTTATTTCAACGCACTGTGACTTATATAACTGACTAGTCACCTAATAGCATCTGCGGTGCTTGTCTCGTCCAATCCAACAAATCTTGTCGTCGCCGGCGGGTTCTCTATCTCGTTCTTGGCCTTCACTGCGAATCTAGTGCTCCCTGTGATCGCTTCTGCTGTTGCTGTCTACCTTGTGTTGCGCTGGGGCTTGTTCCGATCAGACACCTTGATACCGCCCTCTATCTCAGCCCACGGACTCGACCCTAAAGCAGCTCTAGTAGACAGTCATGGCGCAATCTTTGGCTCCGCTCTCATGTTAACGACGCTCGTTGTGCTTGTTGCGACTAGTGCCGCTGGGCTACATGTCGAAGTTTGGATGATCACTGTGCCCGCGGCCATTATCATGTTCATCCGCGACGTCTGGCACGCTGTATTGAGGTGCTGTTGTATGTAGGTCTCAGCACCAGCAGAGTTGTCAGGAGGCGCTACTTGCCCGTCGTGCTTCGTCATAAACCACAGCGGCTCTTGGGTCACTCATTTGGGCTGTTTGAGAGTTCAAAGAGTGGAGAAGCAAGCACAAAATAGGCAAGCATTCGACTGGTAAATGGGCAGCGGGAGACGACGTTAGAAGCACAGCTGATGGTGGTAAAGTCTACGTGCAGCTTAGGCCTAATCTCATCTTTATACATGGTAAGATGACTTAGACGAAAACGATTGAGGTGTTCATATTATGTGCATATAATGTCACATTATATTCTACTTAAGCGCCATCAGACCACGCAGTGAGATTCACGATATATATATCAGGTTATCTACAGCAAGACACGAAACCCTCGCGGATTATCTCGATTCCTTGAGATAATAGTCCGTAACGTTTTCCTGTGCGCGTACAAGGCTTCGGGCCACTTCTCCTGATATATATACTCGCGGTCATTTCAGCTTGCGCTTGTACAATTCACTTCTTATTCTGACAAGGTCTCTCTTATGTCACATAAGTATTGTGGTATATCAATCAAGGGAATCTATACAAACATTTATTCTTCTCCAACCCCCTATCGCTTGGAGGATTGGAATAAACAGTATCTACGAACCACAGGTTTCAGCTTAATCAAGAATCCAGGATAGGTAAGGCGAGGTGGAGTGGAGGGCGACAGAGAAAACTAAGCTCTGTTTATGCCAAAGCTCAGCATTCATCGATGTGCACATTGCAATAAACTGAGTGAAAATTTCGATCTAGATGAGAAGGCTGGGGGTGCGCCGTCGGACTAGATAATGACTTGTCCGCCTACTAAATATTAGGGTCAGCTCGTTCAAAATTCAAGTTACGATACGTACTAGGCGAGAGCGCGCCTAAACGGAGACACCTAGTAACTGCGCCTCCTCCATAACATGCCCTCGCTCGTAGCTGCCCACACAGGTACGCAACGTCGCGTTTGTGTCCACAGTTCCCTCGGTAATGCCTAGCGACGGAGTTTAAACCGCGTTCGCAGAGAAATAAGAAAAAAGCGTACCGGCGGTGCCAAATGCAATCATAATAAAAGCATTTGCGTCGCCCCGAAAGTGGTCGTGAGGCGAGCGGGTAGGTCTGTCCTGATCGGCATGTCGTCGACGCCAGAGATATCCATGATAGCGACACTTGTACTACGCCTGGCCTAGTCCAATGGATCAGCGAGGAGGACACCATGATCTGTATCGGTGAGACGTACCGATTTAGCCAGGCCCAGGAAGGCGGAGTGGTGTCACGCGAGATCAGGGCGCATGCCACTTCAACGATAAAACTCGCAAAAAGTCGGCACGACTAGCTGAGTGGTCCCACCTGGGAGAATACCAACGTACTACAAAGGATGCGCGGGAGGGTATGGTCAAGGCGATAGAGTCATGTGTGAAGCTCTCCATATGGCACGCGTTCATAGGACTTCGATACCAAGAAAGGTGGTGACCGTTTTGAACAGATGGTGCGCCGAGTCGTAAAGAGCAGTGCACAGAACCGTGTTCGAAGATGTATGTGTTGGATCTCGAGGACAAGACTAGAAACAGTGGGGATTGGGCGCAACGCTACATCAGTGGAGACAGGAGCCATTAGCGAGGTCCATGTCTAGGCTACCTAAATGAATATCATACCATTTAGAGAAGTTTGTAGGTCTGATTCACATAGACGCAGAGCCCGAGTGTCCCCAGATCCCGGATCACCGAGTAGGTCACTATCGCATCGGGGAGGGCGCGTCCAAGGTCACTGTAGAAGACCGTGTAGAATACTGAGCAACCGATCCTGGGCGGGGAAACCAAGAGCACACCAAGCTCACGTTATTAACTCCAATGAGCTCCAGTGAGACTGTTGCAAATTGCTAGACGTTGGTTGGGTGAGCGTTCACAGCGGGCCACACACAAACGTAAACATTCCCGGTGCAAATATACCGGTACGACACGTGACGTCGGAACGATTTCGCTACCTCAACTCGCCTTCGTTGCTGAGATACTAATGAGTCTACCCAACCTTGGGTAAGGCGGATGATTGCTTGCGAGCAGAAAAGTTTTAAATGGGAAACAAACGGGACAAAATACATCCCCGGCGGGTGAAGAGAGTTCAGCCAGCGGACGATGTAAATTGGCTTGAAGCCCTCTGAAACCACTCAACCACCCAAAAGCTAATAACAAATGAAATCACTTGTCAACAATGTACGAACAAACTCCCAACGTCTCACTGTCCGTCCAGCCCGTCGAGGTTCATGGCAGGAGTGAGTCAAACGAAGATATACACCGATGGGAAAGATGTGAGAAAGACAGTGGCGGCCCCGCATCAGAACGCGAAAGAGGAGGTGGAGTTAGGCGTGTTTCTGGTGCCAGCAGCTCCGACTCGTAAGACGGGAGATGGTTTAAGGTTGACCCAGCACCAAATACCAACGGGATTGCCCAGTGCATTCTCAGGGATATAACGAGTTGGCGCATCTGGCATCTTAGTTCTCGTGCGCACCAGATATATGCATATCGCATTGGGAATACACGCATGTGACAGGCACCCCGGGCGACCCCCAAGCCAATCTCGACTAATCACATTATCTGAATAACACTATCCGCTTTATTCGCGGCGAGTTCATTCCAACAAAATAAAGCCACCAACTAGCAGCCTGATATGTACCCCTTATGGCTCACTCCTTCAATAATTCGCTGCTCTGCCGCATAGCCTCCAGGCTGTAGAGAAGTTAAACTACTCCGAGCCACCAGACGTACTAGATGTGAGAAGCGGTCCCACACAACTTGACTTGATTTCTGTTTTCCGCCTCTCGGAAAAACTAGTCACATCCCTCAACATAGAATTTTGCGGCAACTCCACAGCGAGAACACTCACTCCCGTATTCTTTCTGAGCTTAGTAACCAGCAAGATTATCGCCAACGCTTGTCCGCTCATATGGACGAAGCGAAATCTGGGCCAAGTGAAGCAATAGGTGCCGTGTCCAAATATTGGGCCAATGGAGTAATTTCAATACATATTCCTCTAATACTACAAGAGCAACATCACGCACGCGCGGATAAGCGAGCACGCCCGCTTCGATCGACTAGAGCTCGATAAGACACCCTCCAACCTGCGCATACATTCATATCACGTGACCAAAGACAAGGACAAAGACTCCACAACGTGTCGATGCCTACAAATCCAACCTCTCCTCAACAATATACTTCATCCTCATCCTTCCTAACAACTATATATTCTTAAATACGTATCCAATCGGCTCATGGATTCGTCACAAACCTGTAGAACGCAAGTTGGCGATTGGGGAATCCGATCGTGTCTCCTGGACTAAAGACAAACTGGACGCCACCTTAATTGGCCAAAGCTGAGGGCAGGTCTAAGGTTCCCGGACATAGGGTATACTGCCGCAATTATAAGACGATGGCGAGGATAGGAGAGTTGGCGATCTTCTGGCTTTCCACATTATACCGTGCTCCACCTGGAAGTGGAACGGATTTCAGTAAGTGCTGAATTATTTGCTATCTACCCATAGAAGTTCCACATTTTTGGGCACGTTAAGTCAATGTACAATACAGAACTCACATAGCAAGCTTTCAAGTAGCTCCGAGTGACTGTTATCGAGAAATGGTAGATTCAATTTTTGGCGAGCTGATCAAGCAAGCACCGGGAAGTGGAATGCATCATTATCTCACGCTCTTTTAGCTCTTATTAATATACATACTTACAAAGGAAGCCAAATCTAAGGCAGAGCCACGAAGGGACTGGCTTAGAGGTGCGTGAGTGCGTTCACAACACAAGATTGACGGTGTTCACGCTGGAAGAAAGTCACGTGTTTACGGCGCTGGATCGAGGCTGCAAAGAAGTAGGCTCACGCTGCGGATGATGAACAATCAGATACTCAGTTAAACGATATGAATTCAACCGCCAATAAAATGGGGGGTCGTAAATGTGACTTAGAACGGCTTTCAAGACCTAATACGTGTTTAATCGCCTCGGACAATCGCCTACACCCCCTCTTTGCTCCTTCAAAACACGTCTTATTGGAGCTTCCCCACTACACAGGATTGACCTCGGCGTTTGCAATTCCGGTTCTTTTTCACCATTGCTACCTTGGTGCCACTGGCATAACACAACCAAGCGCCCAGCTTCGATCGGCTTGTTCCCCTGCGTCAGTCATGAGGACTGAAACATTTGGCATCGTCTTGATGGAAACTCGCAAATATCAGTTTAAGGTACTGCCATACATAGCATGTGGACATAGCGTATATCCCTCTTGTAAGTGGGTACATTATGTAATACTTTGGCCCGGGGTCACTTTGCTGTGATGTGACCCTGGATACGGTGATGCAGTCAAGAATGAGTCGCGCATCGATGGGCATTGCGGATATCTCAAGAACCAAATATTGTAGGCTCCCTTGAGGCCAAGAATAACCCACGTCTGGTTTTGTTCAACCGAGCTGATGCCCGATGGGCCCACCCATTTTACTGCCAATGCATCTGCCTATTTAATCCAGAAGTTTTCCTAACGACCACACGTTCCTGAACCAAAAAGTGCATTGTAAATGAGGGCTGTGGTGTATTGGACAACCAAACCACGGATCCGCATTATCGCAGCCCGGCTGATAAGTATTAAGTCGCGTGTAAACCGAGGGATATCTCTTGCTCCTCTAAAAGTCTAGTAACTCTCACACAGCAGCGCCGTAGTCTCTGTGTCTTGACTGGCGGACTCGATCTTCTCAAGGCCGATATAGTTTAAGCACAGCTATCCCATGGAACCTATGGCTTCTAGTCCTCAGGGCGTCAACCACCGAGCAGAAATCGTACGCGAGGGAACTATTTATTTTTGACATGGAGCTTACCTTAACCGTGAATAGGGTGAAAGCACGACGGCACAGTTAGCAGACTGTGAATGGCTAGCGCAGCAGGCTACATTTTATCGAGCACAATATCAGAATACGGATCAAGTGGAGGACCTCGATTGTGCCATCAAATTTGGGATGGATGCAGTCGCACAAGCACCAGAAGGACATCTTCAAATCTGCTTATGGCTCAACAACCTCAATTTTTCACTTCGGAGCCGATTTGGGCGCCTGGGCAATACTGCAGACATTAACCACGCAATCGAATATCAGCAACGTGCGATATCACTCGCACCGCAGGGGGACCCGAACTTGCCGGCATCGCTCAGCAACCTAGGCAGTTTCCTTCAGACACGATTTGGGCATCTTGGTGACCTGGCAGATCTGGACCAGGCAATCGAGCATCAGAATCGTGCACTCTTGCTCGCGCCTGAGGGACATCCAAGCATGCACTTTTGGCTCAACGGTCTCTCTACATTACTGTGGAGCCGGTTTGGGCGTTTCGGAAATCTTGAAGACATCTATAAAGCAATCGAGACTCAGCAACGTGCGATATTGCACGTATCGCAGGAAGATTCAAACATGCCCGCCTTACTCAACAATCTTGGCAGCTTTCTTTGCAACCGTTTCGAGCGGGTTGGTGACCTCGAAGACTTAAACAGGGCAATCGAGCACCAGAAGAATGCTATTTCACTTGCAACCGAGAGAAATCCAAACTCGCCTTTTTGGCTCAATGGGCTCGGAAATTCACTGTGGAACCGGTTTGGGCGGTTGGGTGATATCGCGGACCTTGACGAGGCAATCGAGGCTCAGCAACGTGCAGTATCACTCGCACCTGCAGGCAGTCCTGAAATGCCCTTGTGGTGTAGTAACCTTGGCAATTTTCTTCAAAGCAGGTTTGAGCGCCTCGGCGAGCTTGCCGACTTGGACAGTGCAGTCGAGCACCAGGGCCGTGCCGTCACGGTCGCGCATAAGGAGCACCCAGACTTGCCGTATTGGTTAAATGGTCTTAGCCTGTCTCTGTCGAGCCGATTTAGGCAGTTGAGCAACATCGCAGACATGGACAAGGCCATAGAGCATCAGCAGCACGCAGTATCGCTCGTACCAGAGGACAATCCAAAAATTTCTATATGGCTCAATAACTTTGGTACTTTCCTTCGGAGCAGGTTTGAGCACCTAAGGGACCTCGTAGACTTGGACAAGGCAATCGAGCACCAGCACCGCGCAGTCTCGCTTGCGACTAAGGGGCACCCAAGCATTCCTTTTTGGCTCAATGGTCTCAGCGTTTCACTGTGGAGCCGTTTTAAGCGAATAGGCAACATCACAGATAGCAACAAGGCAATCGAGACTCAGCAACATGCTGTGTCACTCGCACCTGAGGGAGATCCAAACATGCCTATGTGGCTCAATAATCTTGGGATCTTCCTGCAGGACCGTTTTCAGCGCCTCGGTAAGCATTTGAGAGTTGCCATAGCGTGAAGCTACGACGCAACCCAGTATCGCTTACTGCTATGATTCATACAGGCGACGAGGATGATCTGAAATTTTCTATACTTTCATTTGAAAAGGCAGCTCGTGCACCTACCGGTATTCCACGCCTCAAGTTTCAGGCGGCACTCCAGTGGGCTAAAGTCTGCGAGGAACATCAACCTAGATCTTTGCTCGATGCATACAGGCAAGCCTTTGCTCTTTTACCTCAGCTTATTTGGCTGGGAAACACGCTAGAAGGGCGTTATGACAGCATCCCAGATGTGGGTGATATGTGTGCCCGGGCGGTCGCCGCAGCTATCGACATGAAGGACTACCAGTCAGCCCTCGAGTGGTTCGAGGAGGGGCGGTCGATCGTGTGGAAGCAAATCCTGCAGCTTCGCGCTCCGTTCGATGAACTCTCGGCAGTGGATCCAGCATTAGCTGCAGAGCTTAAGCAGGTCGCTCAAGACCTGGATGGCGCAAGCGCTCGCCAAGCTTTGGACCCTCCCGCTCAGTCATTGGATGAAATATTCCTTGAACACGTTGCTCGCCAGCATCGCCGCCTTGCTTTGAGGTGGGACGAGCTACTTACTCAAGCTCGAACCCTCCCTGGACTCGAGGGCTTCCTCCGCCCAAGGAGAGCGTCTGATCTCATGCGATCAGCCCATTCCAGTAATGTGGTGGTTATCAACGTTTACAAGAGCTCCTGCGACGCCCTCGTCATTCGTCTTGGTGGTACTGAAATTTCGCATGTCCCTTTGCCTCAACTTTCTCAACAAGAGGCGACCAGCATTGGCATTCAAATGTCACACTTCGTTCGCAGTAACGGCACGATCAACCGTGGATTCACAACAAAAAGCGGGCCAACTGAAGCTGGGTTCGAAGATGCTCTCAAAATGTTGTGGAGAGATGTGGTCAAGCCCGTACTTGATTTCTTAGGTTACACGGTATGTCTAACCGCCGCTTAATGCCCCCTCGGACTACTGAGCAAAACTATCTTACAGCAAAAAGCGTCGGGAAACGTCTTGCCACGCATCACCTGGTGTACCACTGGTTCACTCTCTTTCCTGCCCATCCATGCCGCCGGCGACTACGGCTCTCGGTCAATGATCTTCGACTACGTGATATCTTCCTACACCCCCACCCTTAGCGCATTATTATACTCTCCCCGTGTCTTGAATGAGTTCTCCGGTATCCTTTCAGTTGGCCAAGCATCTACTCAAGGCATGCCCCCCCTTCCCGGCACCGTAGCCGAATTGGATCAAATCCAGCGCAGGTTTCAAGGTCTACCTGCTGTTCGACTCGACGGAGCTGAGGCAACACCTACCGTTGTTCTCGCAAGAATGGAGGAATCAAACTGGGTTCATCTCGCATGTCATGCCACCCAGAATGCAAGCGATCCTACAAGGAGCGCATTTTACATGCATGGTGGAAAGCTTAATCTAGCAACAATCACCCGGAAGCAGCTAAAACATGCTGAGCTCGCTTTTCTATCGGCATGTCAGACGGCTACCGGGGACAAGACCCTCTCCGATGAGGCTGTCCACCTTGCAGCAGGAATGTTGACGGCGGGGTACCGGACAGTTATCGCCACGATGTGGTCGATTGGTGACGAAGATGCGCCGATTTTTGCTGACAAGGTGTACGAGCATCTGTTAGAGGGAGGAGTGCCAGACGTTCATAAGGCGGCAATCGCGGTACATAAAGCGACTGAGTGCCTGCGAAACAAGGTCGGGGTAGAGAACATTGTGAAATGGGCATCATATGTCCATATTGGAATGTAGAGGAGTGCTTGGAGAACGTTTCAGCGCCGCACATGTATATATCATTCTTGTCCGATCTGAATTCAAAGTCGCATACTATTTCCCTGTTATGTATGCTAGTTATTGACTTAGCGGGGGCTTGAATAATATAATGGATGTTCTATCGGCAATCAGGAACTGGACACACTCTCGAGACCGCAGGAGGTGACCGAGGGAATGTACTGGTATGTAGAGCTTTCCTCACTACACACGTCCGCCGGTTTTGTCTTATTTTAAAAATAGCAGTTGCGGTCTTGGATGGGTGACCTGAGGAGCAACTTTTGGGGACTTGGTGGAAGCATATTGAACCTTGGGGCGACACGGCCAGCGAGGTGGAGAATTCTTATCGGCTCCATATGATTTCTGAAAAATAAAAATAAAAACATCGATGCCCGTATGGGAGGCTCGTTCGCTGCTCTAAGGATGCTCTCGATCAGCTCGAACCGCCCTCTCGGATCTAAGTGAATTTATTCTCGCGAATCGTCTGCCTGCTTGGGGTTACCTGGTCCGGCCACGCAACACAGATGGTTAATACGATTCGATATAGGCTCGTGACCAGCCGTTCTGGCACGTGAAAAGCCAAAAAAGGAACAGGGAGAGCGTGAGCCAGAACGGCTGGTACAACTCGCCTAGTGAGTTCGCCCGAGGGTGTTCGGTCGAGCCGATCAGATTGACTTCAACGAAATCCGACTCACGATCAACCAAGAACACGGCGCGCCCGTCCACAACGCCTTCCTAGCGACTAGAAATTAGGGCTGGGACTTTGAAGACACCTTAAATAAGCTTATAGTGTTCTTTGAATATATATTTAAGCATTCAACGTTGAGACTTGCCATAAAACATCCTCCGAGAAGTGCTGAGTACCACATAAGTATGTATAAAAAGTGGACCAAATCATACAGGGAGCATCAATCAACAAATTCGATGCATAATACCATACAAAACCATCGCAAAACCTAGCCCGTTTGTTCGAGAACACCCGGCGGGGGACAAGCGACAAGATCACACAGAGCGTCACGCTTAGTAATCATGGCGCAAAGATGCGTGAGCACATCCACCACATTCGAGCCAGCCAGGACTCACCGTCACCGTCATCAAATTCATCAAGCCAATCCTCGTCGTCGTCGTCGCTTGGTAATCCTTCGCTGTACTCGTAATCGTCTAGTTCTACGTCCTCGAGCGTGTCCCGTGTCATTGAATTGACCGAGGCATCGGACTCGGCGCCTGGCTCGTCCTCCTCGGCCTTGCTGCTCTCGCCACTACTGTCATCACTAGGAGAGTCGTTCGCGGGCTCGTTGGGCCCTCCCGTAGGTGTGGATAGCTCGGAATCGGGCGGGTAGCGTGGGAGCGATGTTTGTGAGGCTGTTTCGGACACAATCGGTTGACGGTGAGCATCCTGGGTCGCCTCAAAAGCTTTGTTATATTCTTTCAGACCTGATTGATTCCCATCAAGCAGGCTATGAAGGCCAGCACTTTCGGCATCAACAATTGGGTCATCTTCGTTGTGAAAGGTACGGCCAAGCTGCGGCGTGTAAACTTTGTGGGTTTTTAGGCTTTTAACCAACTTTTCCACATCGAGAGCGATATCCGGCGACGTGTGTTTGCTTCCCAGATAGCTGCCAAGCGTGCTGTTAAGGTCCCTTACTAGGCTACGGAGCGCTTCAATACAAGGCGAGAGTGCGGCTATCCACGACCACGACGCTCCGCTCCCATGGGCATTGTATATTGTCTGGTCAAATGTGAGTCTTTTAACGGCATCCAAAACTTTACGCTCTTACCTTGATCCAGAAGTTGCTGTGCTCTTGGACTAGGTCTAACGGAACCCAAGCGTTTGGCCGGCCAGTAGGATTTAGCAATAGGTTCTTGAGGACGAGATTTCTTGGGCGGAATGTAAGTACAAATCTCGAGACTTTGTATAATATAACTCACCGGACTGGTGTGGTCCAAATTCTTTCCACATGATGAATTAGATGCAGCATCTCATGGGCATATTGTGTTCGCCCCATCCCCCGAAACGACAGCGCGAAGACCTTGTGAATAATCATCAAGCGCCCCGGATCACCTCTCTTTATAGCGGTAATGTATTCCCGGAGGTTCAATGCATCACGCATGAATAACAATGCGTTCTCATAGACCATGTCGCCTGCTGGTTGTCCGGTTGGGGAAAACCTTCGTGCGTTCCGTAGTTCTTCAACTGTTGCGGCGCTGGTGTACTGATCATATAGCGTAGCTGCATCGCAACGAAGCTGCTCCCAGGATTGGCCCAGGTCCACGCCGTTGTCCCGTTGCGCAAGGGCAGCCGCATAGTCCTCAAGTGAGTCACATTTCGCCACCAAGGTAAAACAATGAAGTACTCGTGCGATAAGTGACACGCTGATCAGATTTCTGCTGATAGCTAGGGGCGGGGGCGAAGTGATGGTGATTGGCTTGCGCTCGAGGAGGGTATTATGGAACGCGAGTGACCCGGGGTTGTGTATGTTGGCTGTACTTCGCCCAAAGTGAGTTAGAATCATCCCAAGTGTTGCCGCAATCACAGCATGGAAGGTCCCCGGGAGTAGGGTGACATTGCCAAACGAGAATGCGGGATGATCATTCCCCGCCCGACTATTCTTGGCAGTGCGCAGATTTGAGATGGACTTTTGATCGCCCGCAACGAACTGCAGTTTGGATAGAAATTCCTCTTCAGTTGTATTAATGTTGACCATCGAATACATTGCGTTCATCACGTCAACCACACCATAGGCTGAAGATTCGTCAATTT
>JANWGL010002651.1:4041-14667 GCA_025200755.1 Ceratobasidium sp. C01 | reverse complement strand
TCCCTTCTTTTTCGCGTCATCCCCTCCAACCCTCGCCCCGCAGATACGTATGCGGCTTCATGCCTCGCGCGGTTTATACCTCGGGCAAGGCCTCCTCCGCAGCAGGTCTCACAGCCGCCGTCGTCAAAGACGAAGAATCCGGCGAATTCACAATCGAAGCCGGTGCCCTAATGCTCGCCGACAACGGTATCTGCGCCATCGACGAATTCGACAAGATGGACGTCGCAGACCAAGTCGCCATCCACGAAGCAATGGAACAACAGACCATCTCGATCGCCAAAGCCGGGATTCACGCTACGCTCAACGCGCGCACCTCCATTCTCGCTGCCGCGAACCCCGTAGGTGGGCGATATAATCGGCGGATGGGGTTGAGGCAGAACGTAGCGATGAGTGCGCCGATTATGAGTCGGTTTGACTTGTTCTTCGTGGTGCTTGATGAGTGTCGGGAGAGTACGGATTTGATGCTTGCGAGGCATATTGTGGGTGTACATGCGGATCCGGAGGGGAGCGTTAGGCCGGAGTTGTCGACTGAGGCGCTGCAGCGGTATGTCAGGTACGCCAGGACATACTCGCCCAAGGTGAGTCCCAAGTTGTCATTTTCATTAGCGGGATTCTGACGCGCGTTTGTGCGGTGGTGGTAGTTTACACCTGAGGCGGCGGATTTGTTGGTGGAGAAGTACAGGCTGTTGAGGCAGAGCGATTCGACTGGGATTGGGAAGAACTCGTACAGGATCACTGTTCGTCAACTGGAGAGCATGATTCGGCTGAGCGAGGCCATTGCGCGAGCGAATTGCACTATCGAGGCGAGTCTATATAATCCTCTAATATCTGCTTACATAACCACTAACGCGCCTTGTCCACCATCCGCTTACAGATTTTACCCGCATTCGTACATGAAGCATACACCCTACTCAAATCGTCCATTATCCACGTCGAACAAGATGATATCGACTTTGACGATGCCGAGGAAATCGATATGGACGCTGCAGCTGCCGCTACAGACGCAGCCGAAGCCGCCGACCAAGACGCGTCCTCCAGTCTACCTATGCCTTCCTCGCCCACACCTCATGATCCTTCCACGCCGACCATGCACCAACTTGCCGCCACGCCCCAACCACAACAAACTCAACAGAAACGAAAGACGAGAATTACGCACGACAAATATACAACGATGCAAGAGCTGATCGTCTTGCACGTCGCCGGGGTAGAACAGTCGACCGGGTCGGGTATAGAAGGGTCTGAGTTGATGGATTGGTATTTGGAGAGTAAGGAGGACGAGTTTGGCAGTATGGAGGAGATGGAGGAGGAGCGCGAGTTGTTGAGCAAGGTGTTGAAGAAATTAGTCAAGGTGCGTTTCTCCCTTCTCTGGCTTTGTGTTACGGACGTACCGATTGATTAATTTTGGGTGTGTAGGATCGCTATTTGATGGTGATTTACGGAGATACGCAAGAGTCATTATTGCCGAGCGAAGAAAGCATGGAGACGGACGGAACCGACGCGAACGCGAATAAAAAGATGTATTACCATGTCCATCCCGAAGTGGACAATTCTTCTTCGTCGGTGTTAGGATGATCTAGCCCTTGGTCGCCGGTCGATGTTCAGATGAGCCCTGCGCGCGTTGTGGAGCATCGTACGTTTAGGGGTAATGGCTTGTTTTGTAGTTTGTATTCCTTTTTGGTTGTTGAAAATGTGTATCGTGTGGGAATCGATCTAATGATTGTAACGTGTTTGTCCTCGAGTCAAGAGAGTTGTGTGGTGGGGCAAATGGGCTGCTTCCGTTTACGTGCTGGCGTCGTAAGTATGTGCTCACAATGGCAGGTCTTGACGACCATGTGGTCTAGACTGAGGCATTAATACGAATAAATCGAGCTCAGAAGACCGAGGAAGCAGTTTCAGAAACACCAGACGGTACGACTTGCCTGACTTTCTAATGCACTTGTGATGCGCTGTATATGCCGCGCATAGGGGCACACGACCTCGATCACGTGCCCGATCCCGCCAGGTCCATCAAACCGCCGCATGCCGCCGGCCATGCTACGCCATCACCTGTCGGATCGCATGAGGCCGGAAACGTTTTGATCTCTCCTATTGGATCGCCCCAACATCCTGCGCGAGGTTGCAACGCTGTTTGTTCCGACATGCGGCTGCCAAGTCACGATCTCGTGTGGAGTCCCCAATGGTATATATGTGTAGCGGGAGGGGGAATCGGTTTATAGTACACTCGATCATCAACTCCCTTTGCTTTGTTTAACACTCGACTACCTATTACCTCCTACTTTATACAACCTATCATGGCTACTTTAGGATCGTTGCCTACTACTGGCCTCGGGTTGTCACCCCGCGTCTCAGCCCGCGTTGACTCTAATATTGCACGAGCTTCTCGTCAACCAGTGGTAACTCGCGGAGGTTTCCAGTACATGTCCAAGCACTTTGCTCACCCGGAGGTACGTTTATGTGTTCGAAGTTGACTCAACATTACTGATTCTCTGAACAGGGTCTGCCGTTGATGCTGTCATTGGGCGTGGGATTGGGCTGTTACCTCGGACTCGAGGCGATGAGCAAGTAGGCCACCTATCATTGAGTTGTGGGCGCGTTTGCTAAACCATGCCCTTCAACCAGACACAACCCGCCCGTCGAGCAGGCTGCTCAGACACTTCCCGCGGCTCGCGGCAACTGGAAAGTCAAAGACTACCGTCTTGGCTTAACAGAAGAGTCCGTCGGTGAAGTCTTGTTCAGCGTTGGCATGTAGAGTTAGATTCGGCCTCCCTGTTATATTCTGGTTCTTTATTAGTCTTGGGTTACGCGACTACTGCGCCATATTTACGATAAATTATTTATCATTACACTTGTACTTGTAATTGGGTCTTTGTCTACTACTTATTGTCCGGTCTAAACGGGTCATATCAATAGATTAAATTTGAAAGTTGAAACTCGTCTCTTATAGTGTCCGCCCAACAACAGTCGGGTGGAAATTCTGAATGAGATAGTCAGATGTTGAGGCTTGCTTTCGAGTGCGGTGAAGATCCTTGGCATGTACGAGCAATTTGTCGAGCCGTTGAGATTTCGATCGCCAACCCACAGCACTCTAAACGTGATCTTCTGCACGAATACCAGTCGTAGGCAATCCGCTCCTTCTCGTGTTTTCTGTGAAGCAAGAAGCCACAACGGCATTGCTCGATCTGCTCGGTGGCTTTGAATGCGACCAATTTGGGCCACACGCGACAGCAAACCTTGAGAATTGTGTCTGAAGTGTCAATCTAAGTTGGGTGTAGTTTTGAAAAATCTTGTGGCAAGCCGACATTACGTTTCGACCCGGAAACGTGTTATAGAGCGGGAAGTCGAGTGGGCGTCTCGCAAACTAGGCACTTAAACGCCGGCGCCGCGGCTTAAAGAAGCTATACCTTGCTATGAAGATTGAGAGACCGGTGGTCAGATTTCTAGCCATATTGAGACGGGTAATGCTAAGTGGCGTGGAATAAGTCGATTTTACGTTTGATGTGAGATACATGCCGATGGTGCATACACCCCTGCGGATCCCGGCGCGTCAAGTAAAGGTTGACTCTTTAAAACTAGCATCGCTTTGTTATATCCTATACTACCTATTCCTATTTGTTATATGGTATATCGGATTCACAACGCCTAGCAATAACCTAAGCATCCAGACCGTGGATGATCTTAAACTCCAAACGAGACATATCGCCACGTGACCTGCCAAACCTGTCCAAGAAACGTAACAACCGAAATTGGCCGGCCAGACCTAGGCCTCAAGCGCAACCGGACGCGCTCGGAGCGCTCAACGGTACGATATCCGAGACCGCGTATGTTATCTTCTCGCTGAGCTGTCCCCGTTCTTGATTCTTGCACACGTCTAGTGTCTGTGGGGGCTGTGGGGAGGCGGTTACTTACGGATCTCCTATAGAGAACGAGAATTGTATATATACGAACCCCTGGGGCGAGAACTCTACCAACCGTCTCAACCTTGACTACTACATCAGCTTCCTCCACTATCCTCTACAATGGCTACTCTTGGACAGGTCCCCGCTAGCGGTTTGGGACTTTCGCACCAGCCCGCGCAGCGTCTTACTCCTCATTTGCATCGAGCCCAACCCATGATGGCTCGTGGAGTTCAAGTCTGGTCGAAACAATTTTCCCACCCTGAAGTGTGTAGTATGTTTCGTCCTCAACGATAACAGGATCATTGACGAGGTTGAATTCGAGCAGGCGCTACCGCTGATGCTGTCATTAGCAATGGGCGTAGGATGCTACCTCGGTCTCGAGGCCATGAATAGGTAAGCCTCATATAAGATGCCGTTGACGCTATTTTTGACCCTGAACTCCCATCTGGTAGGCGTAGCCCCATCGTCGAGCGCCAAACTCGACATTGGTTCGAGGCCCACCCCCGTTGGGAGGGAAAGGGCTACACCCTAGGGCCAAAGGACAATATCATGCGGGAGGTGCTCATTAGCATCATGGACATGTAAAGACTCTGTTCCCGCTTATCCTCGCGACCCCACTGGCCTCAACGCTCCAGTGCTGATACCCCACACGCTTATATCAGCGACGTCCGGTTACCGGCGGCCAGCGATGTCGCGACTTTCAGTCTGGATTCCTCCCGGCATCAAAGGCGCTATTTCTCGTATAGAAGACTCTCGGTTCTTTTTTCTTTCTGGGGTTTATGGTGTAATCATATATAGACATGCACGCTCATAGACATTAGAACGTATGCTTCCACGTGTATACTCATGTTTAGAATAAGTTGTTATAATACTCGTTAATTGGGCTCCTTGATTAATTTTAATATTCTGGTAGGTGATTTGACGTGAATCGAACGATACTCGAGATGTCTCCCGGTCTTTGGAACGCATACATGCTACCTGTCCGGTTAGCGAGGTCAAGGGAGGGAACCGATTTTACCCCACCACTCTCTGCTACAGCCCCGGTCACTTTGTTACTATAAGTCTACCACAGTTGTCAGCTTCCATTAGGTTACACAATGAATGACCTTCCTCGACAACTTTGTTCTTTGAGATGCTTGACTCTCACGTGATCGCCCGGTCCGAGCCGCAAGCCGCCGGCCAGATGCATTACCTTTACGCCGGCCGCACTAGGGCGGGGCTTATGCATAGGTAGCTCATGATTATAATACACCCTTCTCGGAACGTGTTGCTGCGTCTCGCCGGCTGACGGTTCTCATGCGGATCTCTCCTCTAGTAGAGGGGGTATAAATGGGCTAGTATCGGACGTGACGTGCCCCCCACAAACTACCTCCATACACACCTGATTCACTACCACACACTATCAAAGATATTTGTTCTACTGTGCTATGGCTACACTAGGACATCTCCCCAGCCGTGGACTCGGACTGTCGTCCCACTATTCCCCGCGTGTTGGTCCTAAACCCCACGCGCAACCTCGTCCTCACGGGCCGCTACTGACTCGCGGAGGCGTCCAGTATTGGTCTAAACACTTTCACCAACCCCAGGTACGTCCTCTCGCTCGCAACCCATATTAACGTGCGTTAATGGTTCGTTTGGGGTGCAGGCGTTACCGTTCATGCTGTCCCTCGCAATGGGGATGGGTTGTTACCTTAGCCTTCGAGCATTCACCAAGTAAGCTCCATATTCCACACTCTTCTACGACCTCATTCTAACATACCTCCGTAGATATGCTCAAACTATCCCACAAACTGCCCGAACCCTCCTAGCATCCAGCCCAAGGTGGGAAGGCAAGGGATATCACATGGGTCCACGGGACGATATCATGCGAGAGGTCCTCTTTAGCATCGAGATGTGATCATATCCTTTTCTTACGCAATTGCGATTGGCAGGTTATTATTCAACCTTGGTACGCGTAATGCGAAGAGATGTGTTATGCGCTTTTAGTCTTTATATGGGATGTATTTGTACTTGTATCCGTTCTGTTGCTTTGCGCAAGTTTTGTACTTTGTATTTAGTAAAACAGTATTTTCTATTGAATCACGTCAGGCCCCTGAAGCAGGGCGTCAGATTGAATCAGACTCAAGTAGGTATCGCATACATTGCATCGTACCACATCTTAATATCTTCTAGACGACGACGATGACGATTTGCGAGGTTCGGAGGAGGAAGAGGTGCTAAAGAATGTCGAAGCACATGGTAAGTAACTCCAGGCATGTTGGGATGCATCATAACGCTTTGAAATAGGTCCACTCGCACCGCGCCTCTCTAATAAGTCCGCTCTCAGCTCCTTAATTAAAAAAAGGGGAAGATTTATCGCTTCGATATCCTCCAACTCGTGCTGCGCGACGAAGTTGCCGAGATACTTTCCAAAATTCTCTCGTTTAAGCGGGGGCTAGACAACATTGGTTTCGAACCCGAAACAAAGTTGGTTTCGGCAGCCCTTAGGACGTACCGTCAAGTTCGAATGACCTTGGAAACAATGGTGGCCAGCGAGTATAAGATTAGTCAACTTCGCCTCGAGTGCGAGGAGCTGGAGCGCGAGGAGGCTGAACACCACGAAGCGGCTCAGAAGCCCTGCGCGAGACGGGAAGGGTCTAATTTACAACCAACGAATCCGGAATAGCATTCTTATATTGCAGTTGGTTTATGATATTAATTATCCCAGTATGAATTCCGGAGTACAGAATGAAATTTCCCTGCTCGCACTAAACACGGCCTGCGTGACTGACTCCTACGTTATGGGTTGTTTGATGGTGCGAATTTGGCACTTATATCGCACGTTATTATATCTGAGATTGCTGCACAATTGACGATTTGACAATTATACGCGAATCTCAATTTAAAACAAATCACCCCAGCAACAAGCCCCCTAAGAATGGACCCGAGGACCCGTACCCTAGCCTTTCTCCAAACCACTGAATCGTATCTCCTTCCAGACCTGCAGCTACTAGCACCGCACCTGTCTCCGGTCAAATCCAATCATTTCCCACCCAATGCCAAAAAGTGTAGCACCCATAGCTAGTTCCGACGTAATTTCATCCCAACCCATCCGGACCAGGTATAAGCGCAGATCGTGTACTCGCGAATACGGGATGAGTACCTGGACTGGGAAGGTAACCGCCTAGAGTGGTTTGTCAGATGATGAGTGGGGGAAAGATATCGCCTGCGATGACGAGTAAGAGGTTGAGGTCCTAGGTGTGGTTCTAAATGGAAGTGGGTGTAGGATTCATGAAATCGAGAATTTTGGAGGGGCGAAGCCTGCCGCCGAGTGCGAAATGGAATGCCTGAGCCATGGGGTAACGAGGGCTTGTATGCGCTTATATTTGCTAAGTGCGACTCCACGACAAATGCTACGTTAACCAGAAAGATCACCGACGAAGTCAGCACCATACCGGTAGATCATACCAGTATCCGTAGAAGCAATATGACTGCCCGTGAGGGTCTAACCTCATGGCGCCTAGTTGTCATGCCGAGGACGAAAGGTGAAAAGCTGTGGAGGTTAAGACGAGCCAGAGTGATACCAGGAACCAAATTTGTGCTGGCAAATCGCGGGAGAGTCTGTCAATAAAGGGGACTATTCCGCGACAAGAACGTTGCTGAAATTAATCAACCTCAGGAAGTCACTCAAGGTTGGCAGTCGAGTTGCGGCGGCTGCTTTTGAATAAGGTGACCATCCTGGTGCCCGTACGTGATCGCTCCCCAGCATTTCATCGGACCGGAGGCTGGACTGCGAGTCCAGCGGGTGGATAATATCCGTGGCAGGAACAGTAAATTTTCGTTTCAAGTGTTCAAGGAAGATGCATTCACAGTGAAGCCAATGAGTTCTAGGAGGTACACCGACTGCCGCCAAGGGAATAAAAATCGAATGAATTGGACTTTGTCCCCGGATATCTGCGGACTCAAACACACACCTGAAATACAAATCCCGCTTGATTTAGGTAGTCGCGGCCCCTATTGAAGTATGAACAGTGGCCGCCGGTGCAGGTTTGACGATTGATTCCAGAACGAATCGTCTTCGCGCAGAGACGGGCGGGCAATTCCGGATAACGCACGTATCAGCCACCTTTAACCCTGTTCGCGAGTGAGTTGATATTTTCGCAATGTAACAAGAACTCACTTTCTTGAGGATCGTGAACAAGGTATTTTTTACTCCTCGTGATGCTCTACAACCGCGTTAGACGAGGACAACGTGGGCAAGTCAGGACGTACTTTATGGGTCAACGGGTGTTCAACGTAACGAGTTACTACAACCGTCGCCGTTTTACTCATCACTCCAGCCTTATAGACAATACCCTGTAGCGCAAGTGGTGGCATTCTAGGCGTGACTCGAGAATGCACTGTAAGGAGGATGAGGTCAAGAATTCGGTCAAGAAAGAAGACCGAGTTTGGCACGTGATCGTTTCCCACCCTCGGTCCTTTCTCAGCTTGCCATCTCCATTGGTCTCGAGTCCCTCTGGATCTTGACTTTACTCGGATTTGCTTCGCTTGACACGTTATTGTCTCAAGACTGGAACTCGTCACATTAAAGAATCGCCGCCACCGTGGCTTACCCCAAGCACACAACTACGTCGATATACCCACCGTATAAATTCGTGACTCCCGAGCCTTCTCATCGTGCATATAGACCTGGAAACCGGTAGAAACCCTGCGGTCTGAGTACCCGATAGATAGAGATCTCTAGACTACTCTTCCATTACTCCTGACTTTGCGCTCACCTCGACACTCGATTGCTGATTTCTCTATTAAATACCTTATTGTTTCGGGCTATGAAAGTGAGACTACGGCGAAGCATCGAACGAACTTACGTATTTGATTTTATAACTGGACCTATTGTTACTTTGATACGTCTAAATACGCCTCCGAATTCGCTGTTTCGAATAAAGTCTCTGTGAGTAAACCCTTACATACTGTGCTATGTTTTACCCGTCGACGGGCACAGTACAAACTAGGCGGCAATCTGCAGAATGTTTTATCCATATTTTTGATAACTAGGTGGAACATGCGTTACTCCCCGCTAATTTTGAGAAATTCTACGCATAAATCTATATTATCTAGCTAGCCCGAGCTTCCCGTATTGCAAGTGTCGGCTTGTTTTCCCAAGAGCGATAAACGGCGGACTATGGCAGTAAGTTTCTATTTATTATGCAAGAATAGGTGTTGGTCGCAGACGATACGCTTGAGAACAGAGGACATCTGGGAATAAAAGGTCGTGTTGGTAAACCGCCGGGCGAGTCCTTTCAATCTGCTTGCCGGTGAGACTAGATATCACAGACGTTTGCTCTCCAGGATCGAGGACTACTGAAGCAGTAGCCGACCTCGGTTTGTCTTTCCTTTCTAATTTATCTCCGCCGGTGTTGCGTAGCGTGTGTATTCACTGCTATAGTATAAAGCCACTCGCCTTGGCGTCCTATTTCCTTAAAATTATTCCAGCATATAGCTAGTCTCTTCCTCCTTGATCTTCCCCTCTGATCACTAGTGATGTCTACTACAGCTTGCAAACATATCCAACGAGGATGCTGACTTTAAAGGAATCATTGGGGTGTACGCTACTATTGAGCTTGGAGGCGAGCCTTATCAACTGCGGCACCATACCTCGCCATCTAATTGCAGCTGACTACCCTTATTCAGCTTCGTCTGCTCGTTTCACTCCGCATTCCGCAATGATATCGAGTTAGCGCCTGTAGTTTCATATATCCTAAGCATGAGCACAGAGCAAGAGAGCGGATTTATATTTCTCGTGATACCTAGTTGAGCCCTTTTTAATTTGTGGCAACTTACCAGGTCAGAACTATGTGCAACATTTATGTCTTAGCCAGGCCGAATTGATGCTACCCAAAATGCCCATAGCGGCGATGTGTGTACAGAAGTCCGCCTTAGAGGGACGTCTTGCGCCCCAGATAGAACCTCTCCCTCCAAGTTATTTTTGAATATAACTTATTCAATGTGGCGTTGGAGTCATGCACTACCCTACGATAACTCATAACCCTTAGGTAATTCGACTGTTACATGGATCACACGTTGTAATAGTGTGTTGGTCTAAATACACGACCGGCGATCCAGACAGTTCTCCAGGCCGAGGAAAAGGTGTCAGAAGGTCTAGGCGGAAGTCAATACAAATTGCCTGAGACTGATTCTCAATATCTTCTCCTCTTGCGAACCTAGATTACCTAGAAAGTGGCTACAATTCTGAAAACATTCAAATGCGGAGAAGGCTACGACCTTACTTAACTATCCCCATGCAAACCATCAAAGGCTTACGCCAAACCCACTCACCGGCCCGATCAGTATTCCCCGCCTGAACATCTCACAGGCACATATTTTAGAGTGGTCTCAAAACGGGCAACATAGATGGAATGTGTCATAAAGCGGCGGATCAGGGGGAGAATTGCTCAGACTTCTCACTTCTATCAGATACATTACGGCCATGGTAGGCCGACAATTTTGAGAGTGAAGCTCACTCGACGGCCGCAGTGAGTCATCTCTCTGGCTCGCTCTCAACGGTCGAGTGACACTCCAATTGGTCCCAATATACAGAGCCAATTGATTGAAAGCAGTGTCGGTGCAATCATACAGGGTCAGCGTAAAACTAAGAATAAAAGACCATGAACAGCTAGCCTACGGATAAATTTACGAAATGAAAGGCCCTCACCAGTATCTCAGAGGCACGACACTAGGGCTCCGTAAGAAA
>JANWGL010002650.1:0-18784 GCA_025200755.1 Ceratobasidium sp. C01 | reverse complement strand
GTCTCTGGCTCGGATGACAACACAGTGCGAGTGTGGGACGCAGACACCGGCGCACCACTTGGTGACCCCATCGTCGGACATTCAGACTGGGTCTGGTCAGTTGGGTTCTCTCCCGACGGACGCCGCATCGTCTCTGGCTCGGAAGACAACACAGTGCGAGTATGGGAAGTCGCACCACCGCGTTTTGTCGATTTACCTTTCAATACTTCACGCATGTCTGACCGTATCTCTAGCGATGGCTGGGTGCGCAGCAAGTTCTCAGGTGCACTCCTTATATGGCTCCCGGAGGAATACCGTCGCCAGGCTGTTGACGATTCGCTCTTTGTAATTTCTAATGTTGTGCCTCAGCCGATATTGATTGATTCATCCAAGTTCATGCATGGCCTCAACTGGAAATCCACATATACCCCTTGAGCTGTATACTACCTGATCTTGTTCTTACTCGTCTGGACGTCGTGTAATATATCGTCCTGTATTCATTCTCTCGCACACCGTATATGTACCTTTAGGTTTCTCCTGCGTCAATATCCGGCCCTGTTCGCAGTTCTGCTAGTCTAGATGCGAAGCCTGACTATGCATCAGTCAATAGTCGATACCCCGAGAGCAATTGACCCATTTAGTACATCAGCAAACATATCCTTTCGGTAGAGAAATCATCGATCTAGGCGAACACAACATTGCAAGGTTGAGCATGACGAAATCTGGCTGAATGTTGTCATTATCCCTGTGCTATACGCGAGCTGCTAGAACTTCATATATTCAACAATCAGACGCCGCAGATGATAGTGGGTGTGGCCCAGCTAGTGAAACCTAAAATCCCAACATATTAGCCATGAACGAATCCTAATACCGTCGGCACGCTAGCTGAACAAATGAACCCACATACCGTCGCCTAGCGGATGTTTCTGTTGACGCCTGCTTGGATATATGAGTGGGGCGTACATTGTATTCATCGCCTGCTAAATTTCACCATTCTCATCATAGACATCAAACTACTCTTTATTGTGCACCCTTCATTATGCGTGTAGTACCTCCGGTCGCCTTCCGACGCAATCAAAGAAGTCCCTGCAGTCTTCTCACCTTTCGCGGACCTTGGCTGCATGCTCACCAGGCCGTGACAGCTACTTACATGTCTACTTATCTATTTTACGTTTAGGGGCATTGAACACGGAGAAATGCATTGCCGAGAATTTTGTATCTGGTGAGGGATGTCGCATTACCGGATATATAACTGTACTGTGGCCTGTAACGCATGGATCGTCGAGAGAAACGCCGGTGTAGTAGTAGAAGAGTATTAGTGGTAGCTTGAGTGTTTGTTCCGAAGAAAGAACCCCGTAATCGTGCACACATCGGCACGCATATACGAGCATTTACCCACTTGGAAGTCCCATAGAATCTCTGATGTATATCTTCGTTAAGCTGCGCTTAATGCTGAAGCTTGGGAATCTTTGCGTAGATGGAAGTATTGTTTGCCTCTCGTGGACCATATCACTATATGCGTCGGAATATGAGAACTAATAGCCAATGTCGCCCATTTGACGGTATATTTATCTGAAGGGGACGTCGCAGCGATAGATAATTACGTATATGACATGGAGATGGAATTATCGTAATGAATAACTGGGCAAACCATAATAGTACTCACATTCGTCAAACTACATTGTGGACGATGGTCACTACACGCATGACGTTAGTGATACTGGCACTAGGTGAATTCTGTTTATGGTTACGTTCGGATTAATCTAGTCGTAGACGTTCCGTGCTTAAACTTGGAGAATAAGTACTTGAAATTATCTCCGCAAACAAACCAAACAACCTCCCACCCTGTGTGGGAGCAGTCGAAAGACAGAGGATCGAGAGTCATGAGCATACTCAATTCGAGCCTAATAACAACTGAAAGAGCCGTAGAATGCCGAAACCCTCGCTAATATTAAAGCATCATTTTTTTCCATACGCATATAAAACAAGATGCAAAGGTGCGGTGGCGGCGGGCTGAACGCTAATATAGGCGCCGGGCGTTGGTGTGAGGATCACAGTCACGTGACTGACGCGACTCTTTCGGCTGTTCGCAACAATGGACTTATCTGACGCATCCTCCCCAGCGCTCCCGCCTAGTCTGGCCGTTACTCCTGCAGCCGACGACATCCACAGACACAGTCGCAACGGACAAGTCGACGACGAAGAACCCATTGAGGAGGCACCACGTAGGACGAGAAGAGCGCGCAACACGTTCGAAGGGAACATCCCAGTTGTCACAGACCCTACGGCAGATCGTCTACGAGAGAGATTCTATCAGTTTCTGACCGAGTGGGTCGAATTGTCTTGCATGTGGCCATAGCTAATTATTGTAGATATGACGAGACGATTGAACTGGCGGAAGGGGATGAGGCACCTCCAGACCGCCTCTACGTCGCCCAGGTCCGAGCTATGGTCGAGAATGAGCTCACGACACTTTATATTAACCATCACCACCTGATGGCGTTCGACCCGATTATAACTGCTGCGATTGACCAACAATACTACCGGTACGTTCTCTGATCTACCAGTTTGCCCGCCCTAACGTGAACTTAGATTCCTGCCCCACCTCCGCCTTGCCCTTTTCGCTCTCGTCAAAGAAATCGCACCCGAGTATGTGTACGAAAACCCGATGGGTATCGACCTCGGTTCTTCCGCGGAAGCGACTCCTCTTCCTGCCGATGGCTCTCAGCTCCAAGTCCAGTATAATCACCTTGTCGCGCCATCTGCGATGCTCGCCAATACTGCCCGCAAAACGAAGGACTTCCACCTCGCTTTCCATTCTCTCGCTCTAGTCGATTCTCTCCGTGACATGCGTATGTCCTCGGTTGGGCGTCTCTCTGCCATCTCCGGAACCGTCACGCGCACGTCCGAAGTCCGACCTGAACTCCTCTATGGCGTGTTCATGTGCGTTGCGTGCCGCGCAATTGCTCCTGAGGTCGAGCAACAATTCAAGTACACCGAACCGGCGCTGTGCCAAAACCCTCTGTGCGGAAACCGCGACGGATGGGAATTATCCATCCCTCAATCGCGTTTCGCTGATTGGCAGCGCCTACGCGTGCAAGAGAACGCGTCCGATATCCCTACTGGCTCTATGCCGCGCTCTCTCGATGTCATCCTTCGCGCCGAACAAGTCGAACGCGCCAAAGCCGGCGATCGTTGCGTCTTTACTGGGACGTTCGTCGTCGTCCCTGACGTCGCCCAACTCGGCCTTCCAGGCGTCCGAAGCGAGATCGCGCGCGACACTGCGACGGGCGCCGGCGCATCGGGCGTGACGGGACTGAAAAGTCTCGGCGTACGAGACTTGGGGTACAAAACGGCATTCTTGGCGTGTCATGTGCGAGATGCGGCGCGGGCTGGGCAGATTGGGATGGGAGAAGACGAGATGTTGGGCGTCGCGGAGGATCAGCAGGCGATGTTGGACTCGTTGACGCAGCCCGAGTTTGATGAACTGCAGGCGATGTTTAACACGCCGCATATCTATTCGAAGCTCGTGGAGAGCATCGCGCCGACTGTATATGGTGAGTTTAGTCGAGATTTATTATTTGCCGCGTCTAATGCTCTTGGACAGGACATGAGATCGTAAAGAAGGGATTATTACTTCAAATGTTGGGCGGTGTGCACAAGCAAACCCCGGAGGGCATGCATCTACGTGGGGATATTAACATTTGTATCGTCGGAGACCCTAGTACAAGTAAATCCCAATTCCTCAAGTACGTCTCCCTTCTTTTTCGCGTCATTCCCTCCAACCCTCGCCCCGCAGATACGTATGCGGCTTCATGCCTCGCGCGGTTTATACCTCGGGCAAGGCCTCCTCCGCAGCAGGTCTCACAGCCGCCGTCGTCAAAGACGAAGAATCCGGCGAATTCACAATCGAAGCCGGTGCCCTAATGCTCGCCGACAACGGTATCTGCGCCATCGACGAATTCGACAAGATGGACGTCGCAGACCAAGTCGCCATCCACGAAGCAATGGAACAACAGACAATCTCGATCGCCAAAGCCGGGATTCACGCCACGCTCAACGCGCGCACCTCCATTCTCGCTGCTGCGAACCCCGTGGGCGGGCGATACAATCGGCGGATGGGGTTGAGGCAGAACGTCGCGATGAGCGCGCCGATTATGAGTCGGTTTGACTTGTTCTTTGTGGTGCTTGATGAGTGTCGGGAGAGTACGGATTTGATGCTTGCGAGGCATATTGTGGGTGTGCATGCGGATCCGGAGGGGAGCGTTAGGCCGGAGTTGTCGACTGAGGCGCTGCAACGGTATGTCAGGTATGCCAGGACGTACTCGCCCAAGGTGAGTCCCCAAGTTATTATTTTCATTGGGCGGGATTCTGACGCACCTTTGTGCGGTGGTGATAGTTTACGCCTGAGGCGGCGGATTTGTTGGTGGAGAAGTACAGGTTGTTGAGGCAGAGCGATTCGACTGGGATTGGGAAGAACTCGTACAGGATTACCGTTCGTCAACTGGAGAGCATGATTCGGCTGAGCGAGGCCATTGCTCGAGCAAATTGTACTATCGAGGCGAGTCTATATAATCCTCTTAATATTCGCTTACATAATCACTAACGTGTCTTCTTCACCATCCGCTTACAGATCTTACCCGCATTCGTTCATGAAGCATATACCCTTCTCAAATCGTCCATTATCCACGTCGAACAAGATGATATCGACTTTGACGATGCCGAGGAAATCGATATGGACGCTGCGGCTGCGGCTACCGACGCAGCCGAAGCCGCCGACCAAGACGCGTCCTCCAGTCTACCAATGCCTTCCTCACCCACACCTCATGATCCTTCCACGCCGACCATGCACCAACTTGCCGCCACGCCCCAACCTCAACAAACCCAACAGAAACGAAAGACAAGAATTACGCACGACAAATATACGACGATGCAAGAGTTGATCGTCTTGCATGTTGCTGGGGTGGAACAGTCGACCGGGTCAGGTATAGAAGGGTCCGAGTTGATGGATTGGTATTTGGAGAGTAAGGAGGACGAGTTTGGCAGTATGGAGGAGATGGAGGAGGAGCGCGAGTTGTTGAGCAAGGTGTTGAAGAAATTAGTCAAGGTGCGTTTCTCCCTTCTCTGGCTTTGTGTTACGGACGTACCGATTGACTAATTTTGGGTGTGTAGGATCGCTATTTGATGGTGATTTACGGAGATACGCAAGAGTCATTATTGCCAAGCGAAGAAAGCATGGAGACGGACGGAACCGACGCGAACGCGAATAAAAAGATGTATTACCATGTCCATCCCGAAGTGGACAATTCCTCTTCGTCGGTGTTAGGATGATCTAGCCCTTGGTCACCGGTCGATGTTCAGATGAGCCCTCCGCGCGTTGTGGAGCATCGTACGTTTAGGGGTAATGGCTTGTTTTGTAGTTTGTATTCCTTTTTGGTTGTTGAAAATGTGTATCGTGTGGGAATCGATCTAATGATTGTAACGTGCTTATCCTCGAGTCAAGAGAGTTGTGCGGTGGGGCAAATGGGTTGCTTCCGTTTACGTGCTGGCGTCGTAAGTATATGATCACAATGGCAGATCCCGACAATCATGTAGTCCAGACCGAGTGATCAATGTGAATAAATTGGGCTCAGAAGTCTGAACTGTCGGTTTCAGAAACACCAGACGGTACGGCATGCTTGACTTTTTAATGCATACATCTTGTAATGCGCTGTATATGCCGCACATAGGGGCACACGACCTCGATCACGTGCCCGATCCCGCCAGGTCCATCAAACCGCCGCATACCGCCGGCCATGCTTCGCCATCACCTGTCGGATCGCATGAGGCCGGAAACGTTTTGATCCTCTCCTATTGGATCGCCCCAACACCCTGCGCGAGGTTGCAACGCTGTTTGTTCCGACATGCGGCTGCCAAGTCACGATCTCGTGTGGAGTCCCCAAAGGTATATATGTGTAGCGGGAGGGGGAATCGGTCTATAGTACACTCGATCATCAACTCCCTTTGCTTTGTTTAACACCCGACTACTTATTATCTCCTACTTTATACAACCTATTATGGCTACTCTAGGATCGTTGCCTTCTGCTGGCCTCGGCATGTCACCCCGCGTCTCAGCCCGCGTTGACTCTAATATTGCACGAGCTTCTCGTCAACCAGTGGTAACTCGCGGAGGTTTCCAGTACATGTCCAAGCACTTTGCTCACCCAGAGGTACGTTTATGTATTCGAAGTTGACTCAACATTATTGATTCTCTGAATAGGGTCTGCCGTTGATGCTGTCATTGGGCGTGGGATTGGGCTGTTACCTCGGACTCGAGGCGATGAGCAAGTAGGCCACCTATCATTGAGTTGTGGGCGCATTTGCTAAACCATGCCCTTCAACCAGACACAACCCGCCCGTCGAGCAGACTGCTCAGACACTTCCCGCGGCTCGCGGCAACTGGAAAGTCAAAGACTACCGTCTTGGTTTAACAGAAGAGTCCGTCGGTGAAGTCTTGTTCAGCGTTGGCATGTAGAGTTAGATTCGGTCTCCCTGTTATATTCTGGTTCTTTATTGGTCTCGGGTTACGCGACTACTGCGCCATATTTACGATAAATTATTTATCATTACACTTGTACTTGTAATTGGGTCTTTGTCTACTACTTATTGTACGGTCTAAACGGGTCATATCAATAGATTAAATTTGAAACTTGAAACTCGTCTCTTATAGTGTCCGCCCAACGACAGTCGGGTGGAAATTCTGAATGAGATAGTCAGATGTTGAGGCTTGCTTTCGAGTGCGGTGAAGATCCTTGGCATGTACGAGCAATTTGTCGAGCCGTTGAGATTTCGATCGCCAACCCACAGCACTCTAAACGTGATCTTCTGCACGAATACCAGTCGCAGGCAATCCGCTCCTTCTCGTGTTTTCTGTGAAGCAAGAAGCCACAACGGCAGTGCTCGATCTGCTCGGTGGCTTTGAATGCGACCAATTTGAGTTATATGCGACAGCAAACCTTGAGAATTGTGTCTGAAGTGTCAATCTGAGTTGGGTGTAGTTTTGAGGAATCTTGTGGCAAGCCGACATTACGTTTCGACCCGGAAACGTGTTATACAGCGGGAAGTCGAGTGGGCGTCTCGCAACCAGGCACTTAAACGCCGGCGCCGCAGCTTAAAGAGGCTATACCTTGCCATGAAGATTGAGAGACCGGTGGTCAGATTTCTAGCCATATTGAGACGGGTAATGCTAAGTGGCGTGGAATAAGTCGACTTTACGTTTGATGTGAGATACATGTTGATGGTGCATACACCCCTGTGGATCCCGGCGCGCCGAGTAAAGTTGACTCTTTAAAACTAGGATTGCTTTGTTATATCATTTACTGCCTATTCCTATCTGTTATATGATAAATCGGATTCACAACGTCTGGCAATAACCTAAGCGTCCAGACCGTGGATGATCTCAAACTCCAAACGAGACATATTGCCACGTGACCTGCCAAACCTGTCCAAGAAACGTAACAACCGAAATTGGCCGGCCAGACCTAGGCCTCAAGCGCAACCGGACGCGCTCGGAGCGCTCAACGGTACGATATCCGAGACCGCGTATGTTATCTTCTCGCTGAGCTGTCCCCGTTCTTGATTCTTGGACACGTCCAGTGTCTGTGGGGGCTGTGGGGAGGCGGTTACTTACGGATCTCCTATAGAGAACGAGAATTGTATATATACGAACCCCTGGGGCGAGAACTCTACCAACCATCTCAACCTTGACTACTACATCAGCTTCCTCCACTATCCTCTACAATGGCTACTCTTGGACAGGTCCCCGCTAGCGGTTTGGGACTTTCGCACCAGCCCGCGCAGCGTCTTACTCCTCATTTGCACCGAGCCCAACCCATGATGACTCGTGGAGTTCAAGTCTGGTCGAAACAATTTTCTCACCCTGAAGTGTGTAGTATGTTTCATCCTCAACGCTGACAGGATTATTGACGAGGTTGAATTTGAGCAGGCGCTACCGCTTATGCTGTCATTAGCAATGGGCGTAGGATGCTACCTCGGTCTCGAGGCCATGAATAGGTAAGCCTCATATAATATGACATTAGCACTATTTTTGACCTTGAACTCTCACCTGGTAGGCGTAGCCCCATCGTCGAGCGCCAAACTCGACATTGGTTCGAGGCCCACCCCCGTTGGGAGGGAAAGGGCTACACCCTAGGGCCAAAGGACAATATCATGCGGGAGGTGCTCATTAGCATCATGGATATGTAGAGTCTCTGTTCCCGCTTATCCTCGCGACCCCACTGGCCTCAACGCTCCAGTGCTGATACCCCACACGCTTATATCAGCGACGTCCGGTTACCGGCGACCAGCGATGTCGCGACTTTCAGTCTAGATTCCTCCCGGCATCAAAGGCGCTATTTCTCGTATAACTAGATGACTCTCGGTTCTTTCTCATTTTTTCTGGGGTTTATGGTGTAATCACATATAGACATGCACGCTCATAGACATGCACGCTCATAGACATTAGAACGTATGCTTCCATGTGTATACTTATGTTAGACTAAGTTGTTATAATGCACATTATAGGGGCTTCTTAATTACTCTTAATATTCTGATAGGCGATTTGACGTGGATCGAACGATACTCGAGATGACCCCCGATTTTTGGAACGCATACATGCTACCTGTCCGGTTAGCAAGGTCAAGCGGGGGAACCGATTTTGGCCCGGCGCTCTCTGCTACAGCCCCGGGAACTCTTTTACTCTAAATCTACCACGCTTGTCAGTTTCTATTAGGCTACATAATGAATGACCTTCCCCGACAACGTTGTTCTTGGAGCTGCTTGGCTCTCACGTGATCGCCCGGTCCGAGCCGCAAGCCGCCGGCCAGATGCATTACCTTTACGCCGGCCGTACTAGGGCGGGGCTAATGCACAGGTGGCCCATGCTTATAATACACTCTTCTCGGAACGTGTTGCTGCGTCTCGCCGGTTGACGGCTCTCATGCGGAACTCTCCCCTAGTAGAGGAGGTATAAATGGGCTAGTATCGGACGTGACGTGCCCCTCACAAACTACCTCCATACACACCTGATTGACTACCATAAACTATCAAAGATACTTGTTCTACTGTGCTATGGCTACACTAGGACATCTTCCCAGCCGTGGACTCGGACTGTCGTCCCACTATTCCCCGCGTGTCAGTCCTAAACCCCGCGTGCAACCTCGTCCTCACGGGCCGTTACTGACTCGTGGAGGCGTCCAGTATTGGTCTAAACACTTTCACCAACCCCAGGTACGTACTCTCGCTCGCAACCCATATTAACGTGCGCTAATGGTTCGTTTGGGGTGTAGGCGTTACCGTTCATGCTGTCTCTCGCAATGGGAATGGGTTGTTACCTTAGCCTTCGAGCATTCACCAAGTAAGCACCATTTTTCACACTCTCCTATAATATCATTCTAACGCAACTTCATAGATATACTCAAACAATTCAACAAACCGCCCGAGCCCTCTTCGCATCCGGTCCGAGATGGGAAGGCAAAGGATATCACATGGGTCCACAGGACGATGTCATGCGAGAGGTCCTCTTTAGCATCGAGATGTGATCATATCCTTTTCTTACGCGATTACGATTGGCAGGTTATAATTCAACCTTGGTACGCGTAATACGAAGAGATGTGCTATGCGCTTTTAGTCTTCATATGGGATGTATTTGTACTTGTATCCGTTCTGTTGCTTTGCTCAAGTTTCGTACTTTGTATTTAGTAAGACAGTATTTTCTATTGAATCACGTTGGGCCCCGATAACGTTACTTGTGTGCATGGCTAAGTCCCCCCAGTTAAGAAGGTTGTAGCATTACATTTTACAGTTAGCGGTGCCCCACCTATATAAAGTGAACGATCTCATTCCAATTTTGCAGCTCAGACTTCAATTGGAATATTTCCCTCATGAGTAACCGTACTTATCGGTTATCGTGCACCACGAAATACTATTTCTAAGGTACCTCAGTCAAGTTTCTTTACTCTAGAGACCTGTGCGGACATAAGCCATTATATCCTCTTGAGTGCCCTGGCTGTTTGGTTATGTTTACAGTAGGACCAAACATAAACCGACAAGAGCGCCACCACCTCTCTTCCCCGCCACCACTCGCAGCGTTCCTTAGTCGGCCCCGCGTCGTGCTCTCCCTGTTTTCCGACACAGACTATCATATTTATTCTTTTCTCCTTCACAAATCACCAAGAAGTCTTCCGTGAGGGCTGGATAGGGTCACGCTAATAGTAAGTTCACTCGGGTCTACAACGCGCGATATGACACGAAAGCGTTACAGTAGATACCTCTTCTGTCTAACCTTCAATTGGACGAGGATATTGAAGTACATGGTAAATAATTTTAAATATATAGGGACACGTCATAACGTTTTTGAGATAGCTCCACTCGCACCGCGCCTCTCCAATAAGTCTGATCTCAGCTCCTTGATCAAAAAGAAAGCCGAGATTTATCGCTTCGATATTCTCCTACTAGTGCCGCGCGACGAAGCTGCCGAGATAATTTCCAAAATTCACTCGTTTAAGCGGGGGCTAGACAACATTGGTTTCGAACCCGAAGCAAAGTTGGTTTCGGCAGCCCTCAGGACGTACCGTCAAGTTCGAACGACCTTGGAAACAATGGTGGCCAACGAATATAAGATTAGGCAACTTCGCCTCGAGTGCGAGGAGCTGGAGCGCGAGCAGGCTGAACTCCACGAAGCGGCTCAGGAGCTCTGCGCGAGACGGGAAGGGCCTAATTTACAAACAACGAATAATAGCATTCTGAGATTGCAGTTAGTTTATAATATTAATTATCCCAGTATGAATTCCAGAGTACAGAATGAAATTTCCCTGCTCGCACTAAACACGGCCTTCGTGACTGACTCCTACGTTACGGGCTGTTTGATGGTGCAAATTTGGCACTTAAATCGCACGTTATCACAACTGAGATTGCTGCACAATTAACGATTTGACCGTTATACGCGAGTCTCAATTCAAAAAAAACTACCCCAGCAACAGGCCCCCTAAGCATGGACCCGACCATCCGCACCCTAACCTTTCTCCAAATCACCCCACTCATATTTCCTTCCAGACTCGCACCTGCCAACGCCGCACCCGTCTCCGGACAAGTCCCATCGACCCCCGTCCAACGCCAAAAAGTGTAGCACTATAGCTATCCACGGCGTAATTTCATCCAACCCGTCCGGATCAGTTATAAGCACGGACCATGTACTCGCGAATACGGGATAACCACCTGGGTCGAGAACGTAACCGCCTAGGGTAGTTTGCCAGATGACGAGTGGGGGAAGTATGCCGCCCGCGATGACAACTAGGAAACCGAGATCCCATGCGTAGTTTTGGATAGAAATAGGCGTAGAATTCATGAAATCGAGGGCTTGGAGGGGCGAAGCGTGCTGCTGAGAATGAGTGTGAGAGTGAAATGGAATGCTAGTGGTAGATAGAGATCAGCCGTAGAGCGACAGAGGCTTGTATGCGCTTATATGTGCTGGATGCGACTCGACGACCAACGATGCGTCAGCCTGAAAGCTCACTGAAGAAGGCAGCACCGTACTGGTAGATCTATACAGGTATCCGTAGAAGTAATACGACCGCTCGTGACGGTCTAGCTTTGTAGCCTCTAGGTGTAATGTCGAGGACGAAAGGTGAAATGTCGTGGAGGTTAAGACGAACGAGAATCCTAGTGGGAACTGAGGCAGCCTTGGCAAATCGCCGAAGAGTCTGTTAATGAAGTATAGACGGAGGATAATTTTGACGTGACAAGAGCCTTGCTGAACGGGTAAACTAACAAATGTCAAGAAGTCGCTCAAGGTTGACAGCCGAGTTGGGTGTGAGGTGACCATCCTGGTGCCTGCACGTGATCCCGTCCCAGCGTTTTATCGAACCAGAGGCTCGACTGCGAGTGCGGCGGGTGGATAATGTCGTGGCGGACAAGAAATTTTCGTTTCAAATATGCAAGAAACATACATTGACAGTGAAGCCAATGAGGTCTAGGAGATACACTGACTGGCGTCGAGGGAATAAAAATCGAATGAATTGAATTTTGCCCACGGATATCTACAGTCTCGAACACACACCTGAAATACAAGTCCCGCTTAATATAAGTAGTCGCGGCTCCTTTTTAAGTCTAGGCAGGGGCTGCTGGTGCAGGTTTGACGATCGATTCCAGAACGAATCGTTTTCGCGCAGAGACGGGAGGGCAATTCCGGATTACGCACATATCAGCCACCTTTAACCCTATTCGCGAGTTAGTTGATCATTCCGCAACGCAGCAAGAGCTCACTTTCTTGAGGATCGTGAACAAGATATTTTTTACTCCTCGCGATGCTCTACAACCGCGTTAGACGAGGACAACGTGGGCAAGTCAGGACGTACTTTATGAGTCAGCGGGTGTTCAACGTAGCGAGTTACTACAACCGTCGCCGTTTTCCTCATCACTCCAGCCTTATAGACAATACCCTGTAGCGCAAGTGGTGGCATTCTAGGCGTGACTCGAGAATGCACTGTGAGGATGAGGTAAAGAATTCGGTCAAGAAAGAAGACCGAGTTTGACACGTGATCGCTTGCCGCTCTCGATTCTTTCTCAGCTTGTCACTTCCATTGGTCTTGAGTCCCTCTGGATCTTGACTCCACTCGGATTTGCTTCGCTTGACACGTTATTTTCTCTAGACTGGAATTCATCAAATAAAAGAATCGCCGCCACCGTGGTTTACCCCAAGCACACAACTACGTTGGTATACCTACTGTATAAATTCGTGACTTTCGAGCCTTCTCATCATGCACATAGGCCTGGAAACCGGTAGAAACCCTGCGGTCTGAGTACTCGATAGATAGAGATCTCTAGAATACTCTTCCATTGCTCCTGACTTTGCGCTCACCTCGACACTCGGTTGCTGATTTCTCTATTAAGTACCTTCTTGCTTCGGGCTATGAAAGTGGGACTACGGCGAAGCATCGAACGAGCTTACATGTTTGATCTTATAACTGGACCTATTGTTACTTTGCTACGTCTAGATACGCCTCCGAATTCGCTGTTTCGAACAAAGTCTCTGCGAGTAAACCCTTACATACTGTGCTATGTTTTACCCGTCGACGGGCACAGTACAAACTAGGCGGCAATCTGCAGAATGATTTATCCATATTTTTGATAACTAGGTGGAACATGCGTTACTCCTCGCTAATTTTGAGAAAGTCTACGCATAAATCTATATTATCTAGTTAGCCCGAGCTTCCCGTATCACAAGTGTCGGCTTGTTTTCCCAAGAGCGATAAACGGCGGACTATGGCAGTAAGTTTCTATTTATTATGCAAGAATAAATACTGATGGCAGACGATACGCTTGAGAACAGAGGACACCTGGGAATAAAATGTAGTGTTGGTAAACCGCCGGGCGAGTCCTTTCAATCTGCTTGCCGGTGAGACATGATATCACAGACGTTTGCTCTCCGGGATCGAGGACTATTGAAGCGGTAACCGACCTCGGTTTGTCTTTCCGTTCTAATTTATCTCCGCCGGTGTTACGTGGTGTGTGTGTTCACTGCTATAGTATAAGGCCACTCGCCTTGGCGTCCTATTTCCTTAAAATACTTCCAGCATATAGCTAGTCTCTTCCTCCTTGACCTTCCCCTCTGATCACTAGTGATGTCGACTACAGCTTGTGAACATATCCAACGAGGATGCCGACTTTAAACAAATCATTGGGGTGTACGCTGCTCTTGAGCTCGGAGGCGAGCCTTATCAACTGCGGCACCATACTTCGCCATCAAATCGTAGCTGACTACCCTTATTTAGCTTCGGCTGCTCGTTTCACTCCGTATTCCGCAATGATATCGAGTTAGCGCCTGTAGTTTCATATATCCTAAGCATGAGCACAGAGCAAGAGAGCGGATTTATATTTCTCGTGATACCTAGTCGAGGCCTTTTTAATTTGTGGAAACTTAACAGGTAAAGAACTATGTACAACATTTATGTCTTAGCCAGGCCGAATTGATGCTACCCAAAAAGCCCATTGCGGCGATGTGTGTACAGAAGTCCGCCTTAGAGGGAGGTCTTGCGCCCTAGATAGAACCTCTCCCTCCATGTTGTTTTTGAATATAACTTATTCAATGTGGCGTTGGAGCCATGCACTACCCTACGAAAACTCATAACCATCAAGTATTTCGACTGTTACATGGATCACACGTTTTAATAGTGTGTTGGTCTAAATACACGGCCAGCGATCCAGACATTTCTTCAGGCTGAGAAAATGCTGGCAGAAGGTCTAGGCGGAAGTCAACACAAATCGCCTGAGACTGATTCTCGATATCTTCTCTTCGTGCGAACCTAGATTGTCTAGAAAGTGACCACAATTCTAAAAATCTTCAAATGCGGAGAAGACTACGACCATACTTAACTATCCCCATACAAACCATCAAAGGCTTACGCCAAACCCGGTCACCGGTCCGATCAGTGTTCCCCGCCTGAACATCAGAGTTGTCTCAAAACGGACAACATTGATGGAATGTGTCATAAAGCGGCGGATCAGGGGGAGAATTGCTCAGACTTCTCACTTCTATCAGATACATCACGGTCTACGGCCATGGCAGGCCGACAAGATTGAAAGTGAAGCTTACTCGACGGTCGCAATGAGTCATCTCTCTGACTCGCTCTCAACCGTATTGGTCTTAATATACAGAGCTAGTTGATTGAAAGCACAGTACTGTTACAATCATGCTCAGGGTCAGCGCGAAACTGAGAATAAAAGAGCATGAACAGGTATCCCCATACGGATAAAGTTACGAAATGAAAGGCCCTCATCAGTATCTCAGAGGTACAATACGGCTCTGCACGTGAACGGTGCCGAAGTGATCATTGATCGGCCAGGTTCCCATAAGCGAGTCTTTGCCGGTCGTTATCCGTATGGCACGCAGAGCAGACGATATACAATAGATGTCAGATAGAAGCAGAAGACATAGTGTCACGTTGGTGGCAAAGTAGCGCTCGTCGACACACGAGGCGGGCTGTCGCCTTGTTGTTTGACGTTGTCTATCCCGGTGACTTGGTTTCGAAGTTACGTTGCCTGGTAAGAAGGTTATAGATAGGCAATAATGCTTTATTGTTCCCTCAACAAATTTCTCCGAGCAGTTGCCTCTACGGAAAACGAATGTCCCGAAATTTGGGACGAAATCCCCACATTTCAAGATACGCAGTGAATTTGAAGTCAAATTTCCCCAAAAGGGGAACCCCAAAAAGTGAGATGCAGTTTTGGGATTCCCTTTTTGGGATGATTCCACCCAAAAATTGAGGTTCGCTATACATGCAAGACAGGCTCTTTTGCATAGAAAACAAGCCTTGTTTAGCAATCTAGTGTCCTTTCAGCTACCCGAAAATCTTAGGTTTTGACCTAAATTTTAGGATATCCGTGTCGCACAGAGTAATTGCTTTCCAATTACTTGATATGCCCCAATAAGTCGCCCCATAATTGGGAGAGTTGGACGCCACTGAGTGTATATACCTGTTTGAGATGACAGGTTAGGTAAATATGAACTCTAATAATCAGCTCTGATACTTAGAGTTACCACCTTGGGTTATTTCGACTCCTAGCGCGTAGAACGCAGCCCACACCCTGGCCTGACCAGTTTCAGCGATCGTCCATCCCGAAGCTACCTTCGACCAAATCTGTTGTTTCCTATCGTCCATCAATGTTCCCCGCTCTCGACGTGCACACACGCGCACATGTGCAACTGTCAGCACTCCCTGGCCGAGCACTGCGCTTCTGGCCGCTCGGCTCGCCAGCGGTAATTTCTCTCCGTCGCGTACCTTGCGAAGGTGTCGGTTTCTGTCTTAATTTGTGTGTGCCAAGCAAGTACAACCAACAAAAGTGTCCGCAGGCTGGTTATGGCACGACCACCTTAGACGGTGGGCGGGTAAAGTCGGCGGACACACGCTTATACATGGAGCTCTGCGACTTAGATACAGAGGCTTGAGACATAGTCGGGATATATAAGGAGGTTGAATCTGACGACGTCTCAACATCCAGCAACTGGTACTCTCTCAGCAGCTGTACTCCCCTCGCATCTCCTATTATGCAGCTCACCGTCCTCTCTACTTTCGTTGCTCTCCTCTTGGCCGCGACGGCTTCGCTCGCTGTTCCAACCGAGGGCTACCACGGCTATACCGTCGGAGTCCCTCTCCCTCCCAAGATGCCGGTCCAGGTGTTCAACGCTACCGCTGGCTACAACGCGACGCACGCTCACCTCGCTGGACGTAGCGACCTCGCTGCTCGTCAGGCGTACACCGGAGACGCGACATACTTCTACCCGGGGCTTGGAGCGTGAGTCGAGATGTATGATGCCGAGGGCGACGAACTGATAGTTCTTCTGGCCAATGTAGCTGCGGCGGTACCAATACTCAATACGAATACGTTGTGGCTCTCGATGCTCCCGTAAGTCCCTCTAAGTAGCCGTAGCTCGACATAGGAACTGATCGCTCGGCTTCGACAGCTCTGGAATAATGGAGCCAACTGCTGGCGAGGCATTACCATCCAAGCCTATGGTAAACAAGTCAACGCCGCCATCGTCGACCTGGTAAGCCCACCCCGTGGTTATTACCTCACGCTACGAGCTGACAGATCACATAGTGCCCCGGCTGTGGCTACGGTTCTCTCGACCTGGCTCCTGCTTTGTTCCAGCAGTTCACGGGCCTCGACACTGGTCGTTTCGGGATCACTTGGTGTACGTTCCATCTAATGTTTACTCGAATAGATATCTGACATCCTGTAATTGAACAGGGTACCGGTAAACAAATCTGAGGGAAGCAGAACAACCGCACTGAAACTGAAAACACGTTCTGCATTCTATAAATACAAATTTTCTCGGGCTGTCGAATACCAAGACTAAAAATGTTTGAATGAATACCTGTTGACTTGCCTCGTTTAAACAAGCCACCCTCGGTGCTGCATGTTCGTGAAGCTCCCAGTCTTGCCCGCGTTTGGCCATTGCACAACGAACCTAGCGGTTGCCTCAGTCTTCAATACGGGTCTGGAACTAAACTCTTAGACTTACCTATCCGCTAATGGTTGGACCAGTTTGCCAGAAAGACTCAGCGACGTAACCCTCGCAAACGATTCGACGTAAACGATCCTCGGCGCTGGAACCCCCAGGAACTACCACCTTATCAGCACAGCCGCCCGAACGTAATACTACACAAGTGACATACTCGATTCAGCCAGACTCCGAGCGCCAGGACGAAACAAGTCCCTGGTCCGTTGATCAGGAGGACGTCCGCAAAGCTTTGGTTGGTACGTATGGACGGGAGAGTAAGAGCGCGTAGCGTCCAGATAAGGGAAGATGCAGCAGTGAGCGGTGTCGTGAGAAGGCTTTGGTGGACCTTTCGCGCGCGCGGCATGATAAGTATCTCATAATTGTTATTCCCTGGCTGTCGTGTCCTAACAACGTGAGAAGACCCTAGTTAAGTCACGCCTTCCCCTAGCACGGACCTTCTTCGTTGTTTCAAGCGCAACAGCCTTCTCCGCGCTCAGAGCATCACCCTCACTGATGATATAAGTGCGCGGGGTGTATCTCTCGAAGTCTAGAGAAGTGACAAGCGCCAGCGATTCGGCCGTATGTCCGCCTGCCGTATTCCAGTAACTATACGAACTAGAGATCAAAGTGACGCCACGCACCAGAGCCCAGAAAGACGGCCATGCCTCTAGTAGATTTTCTATCCCAGATTTTCGGTCGGCTAGGCTTGCGAAGAATTGAGACAAGACGATATGAGACGACGATTGACAGAGACAGGCTCAACGCAAGAATGACAGGCATTAGCATCAGAGTGTAGATTCGAGCATAGTAGAAAGCCTCCCATAGAGAGCTAGACATGGTCAGCTTTTTGGACTGGACCTCCCAGAACGAGTACCGTGGTGGTTGTGGTTGTGCTCAGGAGCTGGTCAAAGCATCACGTAAGCGTATTGCCACGTGCCAGACGACTCACTTTCCGTCGGTAAAGATCCCTGGCGCTTCAAAATGCTCACGAACACATGAATTCCCGTGAGTGGTCTCACTCTGAATAACTATCACGAGCGGGGATTACTGTGCTCGTTCAGCTCGTGAGTAATTTCGAGCCCCTGTCCCAGATTCACAAACACAACGGCAATAAAGTTAAATACGGCAACTATCCAATCTCAATTGCCCTCATTCTTTCGAGTGACTAATCTCCTCGACGATGAGATTGTTGAACTTCTCCAACTGTTCTCGCCCACACGGGAACAGTACTTTCCAATGCGTACTGGTCGGCGAGAACTATATAGCGTACCCCTCAGAATAAGTATACTTACTTCATCTCAATCAATTTAATTCTCTAAAACTGATCTACAAGAGGCCGGTAGGTAGCATGGTCTAGAAAGATCTCCTGGCAATTTGCATAACCGATCGTCGCGCTCGAATTAAACAGCACAGAGGGTGAGAGCGAAAGAACGAGTAGACGGACCTAGATCACATCAACTTCTAGTTTGGTTCAATCCTTAGGAACGACCTTTGAGGGAACCACGCCGCATGGGTCAACAAAACTCCAAAGTAAGGAGGCGGAGAACGTATACTTAAAACGCATACTTGTACAAAGGTGAGACGCATATATACACGCAAATTCTCTCATCCGCTCTTCTGAGATAATCCCTCGAGTCTCCATCCGCCAAAAAAGCGCCCACATGGTCTGAAATCAGCCTAGCCAATTACTGAATCCGCCCTGTTGGGGTGCTTGCTAGTTACTCTCCGGTCATGTGATCGTAGCGGAGATACTCTGCAAAACCGAGA
>JANWGL010002648.1:0-18135 GCA_025200755.1 Ceratobasidium sp. C01 | reverse complement strand
GAGAACAAAGCAAACAAACAATAAAGCCGTAACTATGCAGACGTGTCCATATCAACAAAGTTCTCGTACGACATGAGATCGTCAAGCGAACCACCAAACAACACATAGTCACGTGACAAAGGATACTTGGCACAATGGAAGTCGTAGCACACGGCAACGGAAGTAACAACAGCAATAGAAAGATTGAAGCACTTACAGAACATGGACATAGGTACCCCAAGGCTATGCAGCTGCTGGTTCGCACCGTTAGTGGTCGAATCCCAACAGTCCACTCGACGCCTTGTCCGAACCAGCTTCAAAGCGCCCGCGTCTCAATGCACCCCCCTCCTCCCTACCCCAACCTCATTCCATTCACCCAACCCACCAGATGGCATCCAGGCCGTTTGCTCGGCCAGTAGTCCCATCTCAGCGTCCGTTCATCACGAGTGGCGCTTCGATGACGACTTACCTGCGCCCGCAGGCACTTTCCGGTGCGGCAAACATGTTATACCGCCCAATTCACTATTCGGCGGTCGAGCTCCAACATCCCGTCCCCATCCGCACGTTGTCACCATACGCCTTTATGCAAATATATTCCACTAGCTCCTCGACCTCCCGTTTACTTTCCAATTTACCAGTCCGACCGTCGGCGCCGCTACCACCTCCAATCAGTTTCATAGCTATTCCAGAAAGCCCAACGCGAGTACTGGCTCGGGATTGATAACCCGATATCTGCTCTCATTGTATTGTATTTTACTTATCCATTCATCATCTGTGGGTATCTTAACGATTTATAACGATTTATAACGATTTTATATTATACAACGGAGGTGGTCGCGAGGTGGTCGCGCTCCTCCCATGGTCGGCGCTTCCTCCCCCTGGTTGGCGCTTAACGAGCCCAGGCGAATTCGCCTAAGTCCCCCCGCTGCTCGAATATTTTGCAACAGACGGTCTGGGAGAAGGGAGGCACGATCAGATCGAAGGCGAGGTGACGAGCCTTCGATCTGATCGTGACGGTCACAATCTCCCTAGACCGGATGTGTAAGAGACTAGCTCGAACGCACGTCGACCCGCGTGCGGCTCGTATCGCAGACCCACTGCATCTGCAGGTTTTCGGTCCTGCTTTCCCACCCACCCTCCAATTTTATCCGCTGATGCAGGTACAGTATGGCCTGGCCCACCGGCCCGCGAGTCAACCTCGCGTCCCAGCGCCCTTGTTCAGCCTTCTCGCCGCCCCCCGGGGCGCGTTGGCTTCCCCATATGATGCCGGCTCCCCACTGTACTCTGGCATTAGAATACCACACTGACCTCGCTGCATATAGTAACATCCAGTGAGCGTGAAACGTCGTCGTAGAGTCAGTTGAAACCGGCCCGATCAGAGTAACACTCCCGCGGGATAAGTTTCCTACCTACGCATTGGGCCTTGCGGAGTTGATTGACTGATGTGAAGAGCAACACGAAAGTTGTTCAAATTTTGAGCGCTCACAACTCAATACGATCAAACTGGCGCAAAAGAATACAGTCGTGATGGTGAAGAAGTTGACCGGATTTGCGTCATACCGAAGGTTTCCGCCAAACATGTACAACAAACATCTCCAGGTTGCTTTCTGAGTAGTTTCCTGATGTAAGTCACGAGCCCATGAGGCCGCTAATACGCCCACTGAAGCTCCTAAAATTAGTTGGTAGCACATACAGTCAATATAAGTTAAAGATACCTCAAAAAATAAGCTACAGCACTTGGCGATACCATTTCCCAAGCGCTAGAGATTCAGAACTTCTGCCTCAACGGTAAAACACAAGCGCACAGGTAGCTCAGACTTAAATAAAACACATTATATAATAACATTATCGCTAGATTTCTGCGTATCGAATGACAGAAATCATCTCCTCAACGCTTCTGGCCCGTGAGTATCGCTAACTTTACCGTATCTAGGCGCATTGAATTTAACTGGGGGTGCGATTGTACTATTTAGAAGACCTACAATGTGTCTTGAAAAGAGAGCACCCCCAAACATGCCGTTTTGGAGGCGAACTGCTCAGGAAGAACGTCCTTGAATTCTGGCGAAGTGTGTCTCTTTCAAAACAGGACGTTCTGACGTGCTTTCTTTTTAAGAGGAGTATTGAGTCTTTTAAACAGTGCAATCGCATCCCCAGCTGACGCTCGGTGTGCCTAGGTATGGTAGAATCGGACGTTTACCGAGGAAATACAATAACCTTGACTAGAAAATCTTAGGAGGTTGATATCATTCGATGCGCAAGAATCTTACGGTAATTATGATACGCAACATATCTTACCTGAGTCCGAATTGTGTGTGCGCGTGTGTTCTGCTTTCGAGGGGGGGCTTCTGAATTTATGGCGCTTGGAAAAGGATTGAAGTTATAGCGTATAACCAACTGATACTTGTCACCATCATTGTAATAAATCCCCTCGGCCAGTTCCCGTTCTGCGTCTATAGTCTTCTGATCCGTCCACTCGTGTTTGGTCGGCGGTCTCATCAAGAACTGAAATCGTCGCTTAGAAGACGGCTCACGCGCACTTTGGGCGAGTAAAAATCTACAGTACTCGAAAATAGGGATGGATGCTGGTTTCAGTCGGAATTGGAGTCCGCTCTCGAGAGCCGATAGGTGGCTGTACTGTGGCTATGTCAGATGAGAAACGAGTGGCAGAAAGCGGCGCAGACAGAAACCCGGCGTTTCCGGCGTTTTATGCGCCCAGGGGGATGTGCGTGCCCAGGCTTGACTGCGGTCTCTGTTTTGCTGCACTATACAGTACTGATTTGCAGGGCCCTCAAGAACTTCTATTAACTTTTGACGCCAAGTCCGTCCCTGATGCAGCATATTTAAAGTTGAGATAGCGGCCGGGTTCTAGTTCAGAGTCACAAAGTACCTCTCGAATAACTCGGCGGCACACCCTCCACAGTCGCATTATGCCCGGTTTTGCTCTGGGTGCCATCGTGGGCAAGTACATGTAGTTTCAGCATCTTTCGTCTCGCCATATGCTAATAGTTATGTTTAGCGGCGTCCAACGCCACAGCTGGCTCACAGACTTATCACTGTGACCTACCCTTCAACTATGTACCTACGGGTTGGGTGTGCGTCCTCTTCCTAGCTTTGTTTGGTGTAACGACTGGTACGTTTCTCATCCACAGGCTCGTCCACGACTGACCTTTTCATACCCTAACAGCTATCCACTTGCTCGAGGCAATCCTGTTTCGTACGTGGTATATGATCCCAACTCTTGTCCTCTGCGGGCTCTGCGAACTGGTGGGCTGGGCTGGACGGTATTGGGGACATGTGTCCCCACGCAACGAGAATGCATCTATGATGCAGTGAGTCAAAGACCATTCCCCAAGCAAACTCATGCTAACCAAGGCTCAGAATCTGTACTACTATTATCGCACCTTCGTTCATAACTGCTGCAACCTTCCTCATCCTACCTAAAATTATCAACGAGCTCGGTTCCCAGTACAGTCGTCTGCCCCCGCGTTTGTGTGAGTGGTTGTGTCTCCTTGCCGTTGTGATCATTAGTTAAAGTAGTAGATCCTGTTCAGATTCGACTATTTTCACCACCGCTGACGTCACTGCTCTCATTATTCAAGCAGCAGGGGGTGCTGTGGCATCCATTGCTAGAAATCTAGGCGGAGCGAACCGAGGTGGTAACATTATGCTCGTTGGTATCATTATTCAGCTTGGTGAGTCCAGCTTTCCAGCCTGATAAAACAACTTAGTTTACTTATGCGTCTCAATGCAGTTGCTGTCGTTCTCTTCACCATCCTTACTCTCGAGTTTGTCATCCGTCATCGTCTCAACCGCCCTGTCCGCAAGGTTGCAGATGGGCAAGAAGAGAAATATGACGACTGGGCGACGGTGCCCCAGGGTTTGATGTGGATGCTCGTCGGGCTCGCTATCGCCACGCTGTTCATCGTTGTTCGGAGTGTGTACAGGACAATCGAGCTGACTGACGGATGGTGAGTCGAACTCTACCTGCCTGGGCTCTCTGAGTGATAGTAACACGACCATGTAGGGATGGTGTGATCATTGCAACGGAGAAGTGGTTCAACTGGTTTGACGGTACACCGATTGTTTTAGCCATGGTGGTAAGCCATCTTCTTCCTAACTACCGCCAACTTAAACTCACGGCACTTTTCTGCCTAGACCTTCAATGTCTTCCACCCAGGACGCCTGCTTCGTGAAATCGGGAGCCGGTTGACTCCTTCTGCACGAGCGTCCCTGGACAAAATTTGAACGAGCCAGGTTTGATGATCGATTTTCTGATGAATTTGGAGTCGCAGGTGTCTTATGATTCACCTTGTATTGTTATGGTACCTACCTTTTACGGGCCCGTTTGGGGGGATTATATGGTTGTAGATTGCCTAATTGATGTAACACCCTAGCACGATCTAAAATAATCTAATATTTGCCTTGAGACACTTGCGCAACTGGTATATCTTTTAACGAGATATGACACAATAGGTCTATCAAAATTTGGATAACTTATTATATGACAAGCGTCTATCTTCACATGGCTCCTTCGCGTACGCCCTCAGCCAGCTAGTGATTTTCGGATGCCGGGACTCCGACATCCCGTAAATCATGGCGGCAGCCGGATCGACCCTCACTTGTTCAAGTGTGTAAATGAAAACACTAGTACTTTGTAGTCACTGTTTGCGATATATGCGTCCATTTCAAAAGGATTTATGCCTTCGTTTGTCAAAGAAATGGTCGGTGACAGTACCAAACACGAAGCGCCCGCCGTCGTGGAACGGAAGATAAACAATTTGTTCATCGTTCGATGGCGACGTAGCTGAGCAAGTTAGCGCCAGCGTTGAGCAAGTGCCTCCGGATTCCGAGTAAAAGGTTGGAGTTAAGGTAGCTGCAGGCGATCGTTTAATGGCACATCAAATTATATACATACAACTTATTACCCGATCGTTACTTCTCATTTTACTGCGTCGCGACTCTTGATATCAGATTCTGATTGGTGATTGGCGCGAATTGTACTGTTATTGGAGTTGGCCCTGAACCTTGTGTTGCTAGCGTTGACATTTTGTGCATCACCGGATGCGAAGGCTGGCACTTGTTTGGTCCTCCCAACGACCAAGGATCACGCCAGGCATCAAGTCACCTTCTATGGTCATCTCGAATTATGCAAACGATATGGTGCAGTCATTACCGCGCTTACGTCGGGCTATAGTACTGTGGTGTGGTATGGGACACTTCGCCCGACCAACCCCCGGCGAGTTACTGACGACATGATTCCAGTTCGGCGAGAAGCCCGTTCGGAAAACAACCACCGGGGGAAATTGACCGCATTGTCGAAAAGTAGTTGAAATCCCGTTAACGCAAATGTGATAGCGCTCCTTATTTAGTAATGGCGGGATGTTGTTGATTCTTAGATTAGATTAGATTTACCCTGCTGCCAAGAACCTCGTTCATTCCGCCTCAGAGAATAAATTGAACAGCCTCAGTGGGCATGCAAATCCGTAGTACTGTATCTTGGTTCCTGCAGTAACTTTAAGGTTTTTCAAATATTGGGTGTTCATACTCCAGATTTCAATACTGAGCGGTCTTCCTAAACCTCTCCTATGGTGGTATCGCTTCCCTAGCCGTTCAAAATATTACCCGTTTTGAAATTCGTGCCAAGACCCTGCACAACTTAGCTATACTACCACCGCGAATTGGCGGTCCACACGCGCTTATAACACGCGGTCTCAGTTTCGCTGGGTTGATGCCTTATTGCCCCTCGGGCCCCATCCTGTTCGTCGCGAGGTATAAAGTTGAGATAGCGGGCGGACTCTTCATTATTCCAGTGCTCCCTCTCTGATGGCTCTGTGGCAAACACTCTATAATCGCATTATGTCTACTCCCGCCCCAGAATTCACCATGGGTTCGTACAAAGAGTTTCAGCACGCTTCATATCGCAGTACGCTTATATTTCCTTTTAGCAGCGGCCGACGCAATGTCTGGCGCGCAAACTAGTCACTCTCGGTACCTATCACCTAACTACGCCCCTACGGAGTGGGTGAGTATCATATTCTTCGTTTTGTTTGGTGTAACTACTGGTGCGTTTCTCAATCTCCGTGTTTGTTCACGCCTCCCTCACCTTTTCCTACCTGACAGCTATTCACCTGCGCCAAGCAATACTATTTCGTCCACGGCATATCCACCTTTTTGTTGCCTGTGGGTTGTGTGAGCTGTTGGGGTGGACTTGGCGATATTGGGGCCATATGTCGCCGTATAGCACGAACGCTTTCGCTACGGAGTAAGTCGGTGAGGTGTATTGCTCGGAGATACAAATGCTAACTGAGGCTTAGAATCAGCACCATCGTTATAGCACCGTTGTTCATCACCACTGAAATATACCTTACCATGGCTCAAATCATCAATGAGCTCGGCCCCCAATACAGTCGTATGGCTCCTCGTCGTTGTCAGTGGTTGTGCTACCTCGTTATCCCGCCCATAACTGATTTTGCAGTTCCTATCTAGATTCGAGTGAATTCCTTGCTGCGGAGTTCCTCGCCTTCTTTTTTCAAACATTGGGCGGCTTCATGATATCCGATACCCCGGACGGAACCAACCACGGCCGTAAAATGGTGCACACTGGTATCATTATGCAACTTGGTGAGCACTTCTTTCTAGCTTGACAATAAAACCTAGTATACCCACAAACGTCAATGCAGTCAACGCTGCTATCTTCACCATTTTTGTTCTCGAGTTCCTCATTCGCTATAGCCTTAACCACCCCATAAACAATCCTACGGGCGGACAAAAGCAGAAGGGCGGGTGGGCTACTGTGCCTCGAGGCATAGTACAGATGCTCGTAGGGCTTGCCATCGCCACGTTGTTCATTGTTATTCGGAGTGTGTATCGGCTAGTTGAGCTGAATAACGGATGGTGAGTCAAGCCCTATTGCTCTGAATTCCAGGAATGATATTAACACAACTACATAGGGATGGGGTAATCACTTCAACTGGCGAGTGGTTCAGCTGGTTCGATGGCGCGCCAATGGTTTCAGCCATGGTGGTAGGTTTCATTATTTTAGCTCGCTACCGACTTGAGATTCACGCATATCTGCCTAGACCTTCAATCTGTTCCACCCAGAGCACCTACTTCGTGACCTCGGAAATCAGTTCACTTCCTCTGCACGTACGTCTTGCGACAAGGTTGAAACTAGCCAAGTCTGAATCTTAACCTCAGGGTGATTGATTGCCGCGTTTGTCCGCTAGTTCTCCCCATATTATTGTCTCGTTTTTTTATTTGGACTTTTTGATGCCCGTAGATAGCTTGACAATGCAGTGGTTTAAAATTGACATAAGTTAGTATCCTATGTCTTTAATTCGGACGAGACTCCGTTTCCTACAGGAAGGCATCGCAGAGATTCATACCACGAGGCGTTGCATGCAGTAGATTCACGTGGTTCTTCAGTGCCTCTGCGCAACTGTTTATTCCAGGTTGGGCGGGCGGGGCGGGCGCGTCATTGCTCTCGGCAACCTCGACGGCGGTATCATACCATTGATGCCCTTTGGTGCCGAGCCTGAGTCTGTTCTAGTCCTAATGTGTGCGCGTCAGAATTCGAATCGAGGGGTCTACCGAATCTCAAGATACGCGCGTTCTGGTGCTGCCAATTCTGTCCAGCTGCCTGAAGGGTACAAGTGACGGATGTTTCCCAAGCATCGGATTTGAGCGCTTTGGCTGGGAAGCTAGCGCTTGTATGGTCCTTCCAATGACCAAGGATCACGCCGGGCGCCAAGTCATCTTCGAAATGATGTCACTTGTGGGGTGTCCGCTCATCTTGTCGCTCATCGTGATCTGGAATATTTCGTCCGAACCAACCTCGGCGAGTAAAACCTGGGCGTGTTGCAAATTAGGCGACCCACACGAAAGGCCGAGCCCTGTTCGGACCGCATTCGCGAACTCACGTCGCTACTGCCGACGTCGATCAAGCACCGAGTTGGCGCGCCGTCCTCGACTATTCTTGTCGAAAATTTGTCGGAGTCTCATCAACGTGGATAAGGTACACTCCTGATTCAGTCCTGACGCCATGAAGCTTATCGGGTTAGAATAACCCTCCCGCCGGGATAAGTTGACTATGAACCTGTGCATTGGGCCTTGCGGGTGAGTCGGGCTGCGGCCCATATTAACTGGCACGCAGAATCATACCACGTTAGGTATCGCAGCAACTCGAAAGATGTTCAAATTTTGAGCGCTCATAACTCAAGTTTTCAATACGGACGACTTTCCTTAATTACCCGTGTTGCTCCCTTTCAACCTCCCAAATTGGCGTTTCAATGCCAAGACGCTGTGCGACCAAACGTTATTCCCACTGCGGATCATCCATAAACACGTGTCGTCAGCACTGAGTAGGCTGCGGTCTCTGTTTGCTGTGCTGATGCTCAGGGTCCTCGGGGACTCCTATTAACTTTTGACCCCGAGCCCGTCCATGATGCGGTATAAAGTCGAGATGGGGAGTGGGTTCTACTTCAGAGTCATAAAGCTCCTTCTCGAAGAACCCCCTGGTAAACACTCCATAGTCGCATAATGACCACTCCCGCGCTAGGCTTCATCATGGGTACGTGCAAGTAGTTTCAGCTCCTTTCGCATTGCTATATGCTAATACTTTGTCCTTTTTAGCGGCGGCCAACGCAACAGCCGACATGAAACCTGACCCCTCTGAGGACCTACCCTTCAACTACGTCCCTACCGGATGGGTGGGCATCCTCTTCATCGTTTTATTTAGCGTGACGACTGGTACGTCTCTCAATGGTCAAGTTCACCCACCGCTCACCCCTCCCCGCCCTGACAGTTGGCCACTTGCTCGAGGCAATCCTATTTCGCACATGGTATATGATCCCAACTCTTGTCCTCTGTGGGTTCTGCGAAATATTGGGCTGGGCTGGACGGTATTGGGGGCACGTATCACCGCATAACGGAGATGCATTTATGATGCAGTGAGTCAAGGTTTATTTCTCACCGGGATGTATGCTAACCAGAGGTTAGAATCTGTACTACCATCATCGCACCCTCATTCATGACTGCTGCAATGTTCCTCATCCTACCTAAAATCATCAACGAGCTCGGCTCCCAATACAGCCGTATGCCTCCTCGCCTATGTGAGTAGTCGTATCTCCTCGCCGTCGTGATCCATAGCTGACTTAACGGATTCTGTCTAGACTCAATTATTTTCATCACCGCCGACGTGACTGCCCTCATTATTCAAGCGGTCGGTGGTGCCATGGCATCCATTGCTGACACTCTGGAAGGAGCTAACCGAGGCGGTAATATCATGCTTGCTGGTATCATCATCCAACTCGGTGAGTTCCTATGTCTCGCCTAAAAATCCCACCTAGTTTACTTACGCGTTTAATGTAGTCGCTGTCGTTCTCTTCACTATCCTCGCTCTCGAGTTCGTCGTCCGTTATAGCCTCAATCGCCCGGCCCGCAATGTTGCAGACGGACAAGAGGAGAAGTACAATGGCTGGGCTACCGTGCCCCGTGGTGTGGTGTGGATGCTCGTCGGGCTCGCCATCGCTACGCTGTTCATTGTTATTCGGAGTGTGTACCGGACAATCGAATTGACTGACGGATGGTGAGTCGAACTCTAACCCTCTGAACTTTCTGGGCGGTGCTAACACGATTATTTAGGAATGGTGTGGTCATTGCAACGGAGAAGTGGTTCAACTGGTTCGACGGTATGCCGATTGTTGTAGCCATGGTGGTGAGTCATCTTCTTTCTGATTGCCGCCGACTTGAGGCTCACTTGCCTTTTCTGCCTAGACCTTCAATGTCTTCCACCCGGGACGTCTACTTCGTGAAATCGGGAACCAGTTGGCTCCTTCTGCACGGGCTTCCCAGGACAAAATTTGAACGAGTCAGGTTTGAGGATTGATATTTTAATTGGGTTGCGGTTGCGGTTGTTTTATGATTCTCCTTATATTGTTATGACTCCCCACTTCTTCACGGACCCGTTTGGAGGGATTATATGCCTGTAGATAACTTGACTGATGTACAGACTTAGCACGATCTGAAATGATCTAATATTTTGCCTTGGGACGCTTGCGTAACCAGTATCTCTTATACCGAGATGTGACACAATAAGGGGGAGCCCAATTTGGGATATCTTGTTATACGACAAGTCCCTATTCTCACACAGCTCCATTGTGGGGCACTCATAAACCGGCCAGAGGCTTTCGGACGCCTGGACTCCAACGTCCGGTAAATCACCATAGCAGTCGGATCGGTCGGTACTTGCAAAAATATGCAAAATGAAAACACTATGTTGTAAATGCGATTACTTTGTAGTACTGTAACCGTTTACGATATATGCGCTCATTTCGAGGGTGTTCATGCGCTTGTTTGATCGAGCGAAACCACCTTGCTCGTCAAGGTCACTCCCCCCCCCTCAATATTCAGGGTCAAGTAGATTAGTTTGGCTGACCTGTGCTATCCCTGGCATCGGTCCAAGATCTTGAAGTGCCTTACCCTAGGTGTCTTTAATCTAGAATGGAGGAGACATCAGCGAAGGAAGTTTAACCGGTTGGTAGCGTTCATGCACGATTATTGCGTTAAGTATCATAAAAATGTGAGTAAATAGCGCATATAGACAGCGTCAGGAATAGTGTGTGTAATATTCGCACATATCTACCTACTAGAAATGCCCCCGTGCCGTGGGCGAGACCTTGCTCTTGACAATGTAGTGGAAGGTTGACACATTTGTTGTGTATGGTTAGCTAGGTGCGGGCTGGATTCACTCGAGGATGAAGCGCTCCCGATCTCCTTTTTTATATCTTGGAATTCTTCAATTGGCGAGTTCATACTCCCGGCGTTGCGGGGATAAAGCCAATCCCCCTGTATGCTGGGCTTGCTCATAAACCAGGTATCAAAAATGCGCCTAGGTAGAGCGGGGTTTCGTGACATTTTTATGTTCGTGTCTCAGACTGGACTGACTGGTCGCAAGTACGAGAATGTTGCCCAGGAGCAAAGGTGGGGCCATCAGCATCCAATGGCCGCTTCAACGTGTATACGAGTTCTCACCCTGCTTGTATGCGCCATAGTTTTGCACCACGGGAGTACGATAAGTATCAGAGTCAATAGAGACACCGCTCTCCGGAGGTGGTAGGGCGTGGTATTCTTGTTTTGAGGCAGACGAGGTTTCCTCGTGGCACTCTTGGTCTGCGTCCATCTGAGCTAGAAGGACTTCCTCTTCCTGTGTCCAGCTGAAGTGCGCACGGCTGGATCCAGTCTACCCAGTGTACGCCATGTCCTCGGCACTCCAGGTTCCACCTTCAAGCCCCGATACCGAGTAGGGCCGACTCGAACATCCCGGGAATATGTGCGCACCACTAGCCATACCAATCGGCCCAACACCGCTAGGCCCGGCATCTGAATCTAAACCCGAGCTAGCAGTATCGCTTAGACCTGTTTTAGGGTCACCGCGACTCCTTCCTTCTTGTTTCTTGCTCGCCGGTCCAGCAAAATTCCCCCAAAATCCATATCCCACCGCCTTGCGAGAGCACAAATCCTCTCCCCTTAGTTGCGTTAGAGGGGGCTAAGTTAGTTGACACAATTACAAATCTCATAGATTGGACATTAAAATATAGGGATTGATGTAAAAACGCCTCTTCTTTGGGCTTCCAAGAAGAGAGGGGCCAAAACCGAGTGGAGAAGGGGCAGAGACGTGGTATTTCGCCATGGTGCCACAGTTTGTTATGGTGGTGGGAAAGGAAATATTTTGTTGGAGCAGTCGAAACCGTGACTTGCGCATGTTGCGCAGCCGCTTTGCCACTATGTTAATAGCATACAACCCCACGAATCATGAACTAGGGCACTATATATGTTTACGATCCGTCAGAAAGACTCATATGATAGTTGGGGCTGATAAAAAGTGAATAGGATACTCGATCATTGGGTTAGAGGTGAGTTCGCTCGGCTGCTCACTCAAAATAAGCGAAGTTGCTGGAACAAGTATCAAACCCAATGGAAACTCGGAGCAATGACCTCTCCAACGGCTCTTTGCATGTTGTCCCATACGGCGGGAAATCTCTGATATATTTTGAATCATTTAATTATATCGAACTCCCGAGAAACGGCAAGTGACCGGCTACTACAATGCACGATTCAGCAGCACCTCAGACCTATAAAGGTTACACAAACCATTTATCACACTCTAGTATATCATCATAGTGACGTTCCGTGTCTCGAACAAAAACAGTAACCCGTGTGGGACATGGTCTATCACGTGTTACCACACGTCTGAACCAACTCATCCTCGGGCACTGTTTCGTTGGCGAATACTCGGACCGATTTCACCCTGATGAAGACACAAGCTGCCCCTGCGGGGAAGCACCGTTACAAACCATTAGCCACGTCCTCCGTGACTGTGTGCTCCACAACGAGGCGAGGGCTGCTTTGCGCAGAGCGTCCTCGGGCCTCAAATCCTCCGTCCTGTTCACGACGAGGAAAGGCCTTATGGCCATGGCTTCCTTCTTACACGACACTAATGCTTTTACTATTCATTGATACTGTCTCACGCGTCTCTCTCTGTCTCTCGCTTGCTGTTCCCGTTCGTTCTCTCTCGTGCCTGACCCTTAAATGGGCGGCTCGTGACACCTGTACTTCCGAGCCACCTATACCTCTGTCCCCATCGCTTGACTTACGCCCGTAAGGCCTCTCTTTGGCCCTTTACCTGGCTTCTGTCTCGTCTTGGACCGTACGGTTGGACCTTGTGTTCATGTAGCGCGTTATAAATGTATCCAAAAAAAAGGTCTATCACGTGCGCTTTTAAAGTGGCGGTGAACAATGGGGGCGGAACCAAACATGAGCATACGGGCATGAAACATGGGGACGAATTATGGGGGGGAGTAATGACTAGAAATGCCCCCGTGCCGTGGGCGGGACCTTGCTCATGTCAGTGTATGAGGAGGTATACACATTTCTTTCCGTTTAAGTAGCTGGGTCTGGCCTAATCCACCCGAGGATGAGGCGTCGTGCTTGCTTCAATGGGTGTGTTACTGCGGTTCTTATAAATTCATGCACTCGGCGCTTGAGAAATTAAATACTCCCGAATGTTGCAAGACTCACAAAAAGAGAAAGAACCAGAGGATCGAGACAAGAAAGAGTGCGCTGGAGTCGCACGACCCCAGTGGAGGGCACTGTGTAGAAATCGGGGGAGAATTTAAGGTCTGAAAATCGACCCCCTTCAGCATGCAAAACACGCTGCACAGGTTCTGATCTAAGTAGTGACCAGGAGATTATCTCAGATACTGTTTCAGGTATTTCTCAATGGCCCCAAAACATTTGTGAAACTAAAAACCAAATCTAGCTATTGAAATGAGCATGGGTTGTATGATATGACGGTAACCCTAGTGAAGAAGTTTGGCAAATCTGCTTATACGTACATGACGCCCTCCATATGTAACTTTGAGGTATTGATTTCGACTTTGGGGTTTTTGGAATTAGTTAGTACGAAGATATGAGTCTTGCATGCTGGAGGGGGTCGATTGTCAGACCCCATGAATTCTCTTTCGATTTCTACACAGTGCCCTCCGCTGGGGTCGTGCGACTCCAACACACTCTTTCATCTCGATCCCTTGGTTATTTCCCTTTTCGTGAGTCTTGCGACATTCGAGATTATTTAATTTCCCAAGCGAACAGTGCATGGATTTATGAAAACCGCAGTCACTTGAGCTGGGATTTGGCCTTTGTTGATGGGCGATATCCCATTCACGAAACATAGGTAAGCTTTACATATCAATTTAGCAGCTTTTTCTGCTGCGCATACAGATGGAATGCGCGTTCCTAATTTCTCATCGCATATAGACCCAATAGTATCCTGGCGTTGACCTGAGAGTTGAAACCAACTCCTTTGGCTGCGATATAGACTAATGAGCCTCTGTCTCAATACTCATTACTTTTACCAAGTGATTGGATTATGGTACAACTGGCTGTTTGATTAGCTCCCCCAAATTTTGACTGACTTGCTTTGAAGCCTGGTGTTACACTCCATCCATGAAGGTATTTCCGGTGCTATTAGAGCGGTATATACATGTATATGCGGGCTTGTGAGTACTCTATGAGAGGTATTTTATATTGTCTTCGAGCTTATATAGACAGGCATGTAATTCACTGACACGGATGGTTCACACACAGCAATAGAACCGGTTTCGAGGTATCCTGCTCCTATAACTATAATACTCAACCCAGTAGCGGTATAGGTTTTAGAGGCTCGCAAGGCCATTTATCATCCCCACTATATCATTACAGTTACGTCCCTTGACTCGAACTGAAGCGCCAACTTGTGCGAGCCGCGACGAGGAGTTGTTGTATCACGTGCCGGCTCCTGACACCTGTCCCCCCGAGTCACCTTTCCCTCTGTCATCGTTTCTTTCCGTGCGTCCCTAGGGCCTCTCTTGTCCTGTAATTGGCTTGGGTCTCGTCTCGGACCGTGCAGTTTGACCTTGTGTTCATGTAGCGCGTTATAAGTGTACCAAAAAAATATAAAATGCTGTATCACGTGCAGTACTATGGTGGCGGTGAACAATAAGGGCGGAACCAAACATGGGCATACGGGCATGAAACATGGCGCGAATTATGGGGGGGGGGGGGTATGACCTTGGAGCAAGGTGATTTTGTCATGTTCTGGCATCGTCGAGTGCTCAAATTCTTTTAGATTACAAACCTGAGGTATGCCCAGCCAATATTTCAAGGATATTTTCGACTATAATACCTATTGACTACACGCCAAGCCTCAGGGAGCGAGGTGATTCAGCCTGGCCCGCCCGCGCGGGCGCTCCGTCTGGTGGGTTGGACCAGGATGAGTCAAGAAGGCGATGATCTATTGGGGTGGGACGGAGAAAAAAGTTTGTATTCCAAATCAGTAACATGTTGGCTAATACGTTGTTTTGAGTACTTGCCGTTAAAATACCGAGTGCCACGGGCTGTTTTTGATTTACAGTGTGAGTATGGTGGGGCCCGGCGGGTGGAGAAAGTTTGTCGTCCGGTCACGTGACACATAGTCATCCCGTGCTTTTTGTCGAGAGAGCTCTCGAATATAGTCTACTTTTACGGCAACACGAGTCCGACCGAAATTCATTCTAACCTAGAATTAATTTCTTGAAGAGTACGCTTTAGATCTCATTTAGACCGCCTAGATTCTCCCACACATCCACCATCAAGTTATATTTATAACAATATATATCCCTAACGAACCGAAAGCACACACTCGTGACGAGCTCACGCTACGAGACATAGGTAAGTATTCTCTCTCATTTCAAGAGAAATTATTGAAAATATTACCTTATGCCCTTACACCTCTACGATTTGCGTGCCCAGGTCTTCTCCAGCTCCTAGTCGATCCTCGATGTCGTACCCGATCGTTTTGACTTCTTCTTCGATACTAGTCATAAGGCCTGCTCGATTGATAATCCCCTCGCTTTGTAGTGTCGTCAATGCACGAATGAGCCACGTTCGACAGCTAATACCGTTCCGCCTATTGTCCCGCACGTTACAGGAGCCCACAGCAGGAGTAACGAGTGCTCCAAACATATCGCTAAGAGCACGGCTATCCGCAGGAGCATTGTATCCTAGGACCTTAATATATGCGAGATTGAATCGAAACCCCTCGTCGAAATCCAGGATGGAGCTGAATTCTCTGATTTGGTAGGATTCGACCGGAGAACTCAGGTCAGAGCGATTTTTAACTTCTGCCCATTCGTGGCGGGTGGCGCCGCCGTGAGCGTCAGTAAAGAACAAACTCCAGTGAAATCCTGGAACTAGCAGCTGCGTTAGGCAGATATACAGGGATTTGTGGTCTAGTGAAAGGGTGTTTTCTGAAGTCATCGCCGGTCGTCGTTGTGAGGGCTCGGCCCGTCGGTGAGATTGCCGTTCTGGCAAATAAGCGACAACAATTTTCAACTCCCGCCGGTGGAAGTCATACCGGCCTTTCCGCAATGAACAAATATAACAAAATCAAATACCACCATAACTATAATACAAGTATCTAATGAGAGCTCACTCCGAACTAAGCCTGTTGTGCTTGAGGCTTCATCATTCGGGTCCACGCACGCTCATATTGGTTCGCCGGTTTGACGACGACACCCAAGTCTTGAGCAGCGTAAATCGGGAAGTCGGCGTGTCGGAGCATCTCGCGCGCCAGCATGACCACATCTGCTTTACCCTCCTATAAAGGGGGATCGATTAGAATGATAGAGGTCAAGTTCAAGTGTGGGTCTTACCTGAAGGATCCCTTCCGCTTGCTACAGCGTCGTAATCAACCCAACGCTCCTTACAACCAGCGCAGGGACCTCTTTCTTTATTTGCTCGGCGAACGGCACAACCTAAACATAATTATTCAGTATTCGCATATAGTTGTAAACACCGATGTGAGTCACGTACCTGATACATAGGACCAACAGGAATCTTCTGCACTTTCCAGTTTCCACCAGAGCTTGTATCCTCCAAGTCCACACCAAGCTTCATGAGCCTCTTTGACAGCTCGATAGTTTGCTCGATTCCCTAGAACTTCCACTCTCTAATAACTTCGTCCCTCTCAGGTCATTCCGCCCAGTCGGCCGCTGAAACGCGGTAGAAAAGCGGGTTCTCTTCGCCCCATGCTTGGCGCACGGCGCTGACAACGCGAAGAGAGAGGCGCAGACGGTTATCGAGCGAGCCGCCGTAGCTGTCAGTCCGGAAGTTTGATAGGGCGAGCAAAAGGAGTGGAGGAGGTATCCATGCGCGCCATGGATCTCAATAAAATCGACTCTCGACCGTTCGAGTCAGTTCATGTGAAGGCAAAAGGTCACAGGGTGACATACATCCAATCAGCTTGCACCGTTCGACAGTGTCCACATACGCTTTCACCAATACCTCGTGATAGCTCATATAACGATCTCGTCAAAACCTAACCTGCAATACAAGAAGCGCATGACCACGGCATGTAACACACCAGATGTTTTTTACATGCAAGCTTTTGTCTTCTAATGTTTGAACTTAAATACGAGTTGTACTCCGTTCGGTTCTGTTTCGATTCACGCTTTCAGTGAGCAGCTGGTCTTTAGGTTGTTACGTTTATATTGCAAGTGCCAGTGAGCAAGGTGATCCGGCCCGGTGCCCGCGCGGGCGCTTCCTCTAGTGGTACATGGCAGGACCAAACCCGAAGCGCCCATCGCCGTGGAACGGGCGATAAACAAACGATCATTTCCTCATCAAAAAATTTGGACGTTCTGGACGTCCATCTCAATGACCGACATGTAAGTCTCATTGTTCGATTGTTTCTCGTGCGCATGCCTTCCCCTTTTGCCTTGATGTCAAACTTATTATTCACACTGTGTGACCTTCCTATTGGGTGGGGTGAACTTTTCTTACAACGGTATCTGAGCTTTACTACTTTTTGCCTTAACTTTGTTGAGTTGCTCCTGTCTCGAGAGGTACTAATTTGGTTATTCCGCTAGGCTTAAACTATCGAAGTACCTAGAATGTCACGTTAGCGTGAGTTATACCGTTTGATGTCTCGATTGAACCCATCCACTCTTGCTTTGATGACAACTTTTTCCTTCGTTCTAACGAAAGATCTTACGGTTACATGTGTATACTCTTCTACAACGGTAGCTGAGCCTTCCTATTTCCCTTTCGTCTCATGCTACGTATCCTTTGACGAGCGCTAATGTTTGGCTCCCAAAGGTGACAATCTGGAAACCATAATAAGGATTTGCGGATAGATAGTGGTGAGTATACTCGTGTTTCACATCTACCCCCTCTACGTCCCTTATGATGAAGTATTTCGGATGTAAAATCATACTTGTCCGAGAGCGCTAAAACCGTGTGGATGCTTCCGTTGCCTTCCTTCTGATTTCTGCCCCTTGCATCGTCTTTCATTGCTCGTATCCGGTGTACTCATGACTTTGCGTTGATAGGATGCGTCCGGATCATCAGGTTAGTCAGTCCGCGACTTTGCGTCATGTATACTAGATATGTTTCCAAGTAATGTGATATTATGGAACAATAGTGCATATTCTAGTACTGAGTTAGCTAAAGGCGTAGCTTCTACAAGACGATAAGTTACTAGATTACGGTCTTCTGATATAGGCCCATGTAGATCTCGTTTGCCGTTAGGGTAATGATCGTGTGTCTTGAAAACACAATGAGCTTAAGCGACAGCATATA